>VXBJ01006975.1:583521-607169 GCA_013400055.1 Nycticryphes semicollaris
CCGGATTTTGCTCCATTAATCACAACTCGCTGGGCACGGCCATCCAGCCAGTTTTTAATCCAGCGGAGGGTACACTTGTCTACACCGTGATTTTCCAGTTTCTCCAGGAGAATGCTGTGGGGGACGGTGTCGAAGGCCTTACCAAAGTCCAGGTAGACAACATCCACAGCCTTCCCCTCATCGAGAAAGCGGGTCACATGGTCATAGAAAGAGATCAAGTTGGTCAGGCAGGACCTCCCTTTCATAAACCCATGCTGGCTGGCCCTGATCCCTCGGCTGCCCTGCACTTGCCTTGAGAGCTCACTCAGGATGATCTTCTCCATGATCTTTCCTGGTACCGAGGTCAGGCTGACAGGCCTATAGTTTCCGGGATCCTCCTTCCGGCCCTTCTTATAGATGGGCATCACATTGGCCACCCTCCAGTCATCCGGCACCTCTCCTGTTGACTTGAACTCCCTCAGACTGCTGTACCAAGAGGACAGCTCGCCATCAGGCTCTTCCTCGCTTGTCGTCTAACCATATTGAATGCACATTGTTAAAGCCCATCAAGGGGGGCTTAGAAATCATCCATTACTGTATCCTCAACGCAAGACAGAAGTGCCCTCTAGAGTGTAATAAATCTGACTTTTAGATCAGATACAACTAAGTCACATCTCTAGTTTTACTAGAAATGTGCTCTTTGAAGCAAATGTTAGTTTTGTAGCTGTGAGAAACTGGAGGTGAGAACTGCTCATTCAGCACTGGCAGGCATCTGCCACTGAGTATTAAAAAGAATCATCTGAAGTGTTGTGATTATTCTTCAGTGTTGTTTTATTCCATTCTGGTGTCCTTTTTCTCCTGGTGTGCTCAGGTGCTGCCTTCACCAGATTTCAGACACTGAGGCTCCGGAAGATCTTCCCTGATATTTTAGCAGATCAGCTCATCAGCTATGGCAGCTGCCAGTTCCCAACACTGGGGTTTGTAGTGGAACGCTTTAAAGCCATCCAAGCCTTTGTTCCTGAAGCCTTCTATAAAATAAAAGGTATGTTTGGGGAAAGCGAATCCTGAGCTCCCTCTTAAAGGGCTTGATGAGTATAGAATGGAAACACATCAGGGCAACAAACAAGTAATGCTGCAGGAGGAGAAGAATTTCTCTTCCTTTGCCATGACCACTAAGCAGAACTGAAAGGTTTCCCACAAGCATGGCCCCTCTGCTGTATTTCCCTTGTATCACTGCTGTATCACTCAGATCTGTTGTTCAACACAGTGACACACGATCATGAAGACGGCAGCGTGGTCTTCAACTGGAAGAGGAACCGGCTCTTCAATCACACAGCGTGCCTGGTCCTTTACCAGATGTGTATGGAGGTAAGAAAGCTTGCAAAGAGTTGTGTAATCCTGCATCAGCCAAACGTTTCCTGCATCTGCCTCACTCAAGACCTTTAAAGAAGAATTTGTGTAAACTCTTAAAGGAGGTTTTGTGTTTTCCTTACTCCATGTTTAGGATCCAGTAGCAACTGTTGTTGAGGTTGGGAGCAAGCCAAAAAGCAAATGGAGGCCCCTGCCCCTGGACACTGTGGTATGTTTGAACTATGCTGAAAGGACTTATATCAAAGAAGCTTTGAACAGATATTTTACTCACCCCTCTGAATTATGCACAAATACATGAGGTTTTTTTCTGGCTCCTCCCAATGCAGGAACTTGAGAAGCTGGCTTCCCGCAAACTGAAAATAAATGCAAAGGAAACCATGAGAATAGCAGAAAAACTCTACACTCAAGGGTAAAAAAGCAAGACTTGGCTTGATAAACTTAATTCTGTCAAAAGCAAATGGTGTTTAGACCAAAAGGAACATATTGGAACACCTCTTAAAGTGCTCTTCTGTCTTTCTTCTTAAGGTTCATTAGCTACCCACGAACTGAGACCAACATTTTCCCCAAGGAGCTGAATCTCTCTGCCTTAGTGCAGCACCAAACCCAGGACCCAAACTGGGGGGCGTTTGCACAGAGGATTTTGGATGAGGGTGGGCCAACCCCTCGGAATGGAACAAAATCAGATCAGGCTCACCCTCCCATTCACCCCACCAAATACACTGCTAACCTGCAGGTGAGCTTAACCAAGGCAGAGGTAACTGGATGGTTCATATTGCTTGGTAAATAACGATAGAAGTCTCAATAATATGGTCGTTAGCACAGTGTCATCACCTGAGATCTCACTAATATTGCTTGACATCTCGTTTGTACCGGAGGAGATTCTGACCCTCTTTTTCTGTTTGATGTCAGGGCAATGAGCAGAGACTCTATGAATTCATCGTGCGCCATTTCTTGGCTTGCTGCTCTCAGGATGCCAAGGGACAGGAAACAACCGTGGAGATCGACATTGCTAACGAGCGATTCATTGCTCAAGGACTAATGATCCTGGCCCGAAATTATCTGGAAGTCTATCCTTACGAGAAGTGGAGTGATAAGGTAATACCCGTGAATAACGTAGACGGGAGAGGCTAAAATACCTGGACTTTAAAACAGCACTTCACTCCCAACTTGAGACCCCTCTACACAATGTCTTTGGTTCCTGGCTCACTGGCTGTTTCGCTCAGAGTCACCTCTGCTGAAAACCTGCGCAGCTTTGTCATGCCAGCTTTGGAAATGGATGCTTCCCCTTCTGATCCCACAGTAGAGACCATACAGGGCTGTGGGGTTGATTTTACTCACCCAGAGGAATTGCAGTTGATGTTTGGTGGTCTCTACTGGTTAATCCTGAGGACCCTGAGACTGGATCTCCTCCAGAACAGGGTGCTGGCTCTGTTACTGCACTGGCCTGCTGTGAGTCTGACATGTTGCCTGCAGTGAATGGACCAGAAGGCAGTTTCAAAGAGATTCTCCTTCCCTTCAGGTTATCCCACTGTATCAGAAAGGGTCTCGCTTTCAGCCCACTACAGTGGAGATGGTGGATGGGGAAACCAGCCCTCCATTGCTCCTCACGGAAGCGGATCTGATTGCTCTCATGGAGAAACATGGCATTGGTCAGTATTGGCAGCGTGGCCTTTCGCTCTGGGGAGAGCTTTGTTCATAAGCTCCTTCTCAACTTGTCTAACACCAGCTCTGTCCCACCCCTAGACTAGGGAATTCTCTAGGTGTCACTTCAGATAAGAAAGCACTTTAATGTACAGAACAAAGGGACAGTAGAGACCTGCAGGCAAAGTCCAGAGATCCTGAGGAGTCTGCAGTGCCTGCAGTACCCAGGGAGATGTGCGATTTAGGGTGTAGGGTGTGCCTGCCAGCACACTGTTGGCCTCAGTGCCAGTGGGACGCGAGGACAGTGCTGCTCCTGACCATAACTTGACTCCCTGTCCCTTTAGCACCTTGCACTCTGCAGCAGGTACAGGGGAAATCACTTCTTGGCGCCTTACTCGACTAACGACCTCTCTGCTTGCAGGGACTGATGCCACTCACGCTGAGCACATCGAGACAATTAAGACACGGATGTATGTTGGCCTTACAGCAGATCAGCGGTTCCTCCCAGGCCACCTGGGCATGGGGCTGGTTGAAGGTAAGGGCAGGATCTGTTGGGAAGATGGCAGGTTCTTTACCTGCTTCTTCCTTTTCCTTACTATGTGGTGTGTTCCTCAGGCTATGATTCCATGGGCTATGAGATGTCCAAGCCTGACCTTCGAGCTGAGCTGGAAGCTGATCTGAAACTCATCTGTGAAGGGAAGAAAGACAAAGCTGCAGTGTTGCAGCAGCAGGTCCAAAAGTACAAGCAAGTCTTCATTGAAGCTGTGGCCAGAGCCAATAAGTGAGTTCTGTCTTTACCCTCTTCTGTTTGCTTTGCTGTTCCCAGAGGTGCTGGCTTCTCATCTGGGACTCAGTGGGATTCTGTCACACTTTCCCTGGAGTTCTGCCCGGTGTGTGTAGGCATTTGCAGGGGAAGGGATGACTTGCAACCTGGCACACCATCATGAATTGGTGCAAACAAGATGCTCGTTCAAGTTTAAGCCCTAAAGATAAAATTCAGAGCTGACTGAAGGAGACAGCAACATGCACTGACCTCTTTCATGTTGTAGCCACACCTCTCCTGTTCCAGAGGTATGGTGCTGAATCGACATACTGGCGGAGAAGTTCAGAGTGTGTGTGGAGAGCAGCAGGTGCTAATTCACTGCAGTGCTCGGTGGCTCTTTGTAGAGGAGATACACGGGATGCTCTGCCTGTTTCTTTGCAGGTTGGACCAGGCCCTGGCTCAGTATTTTGGAGAAGCTGCAGAAATTGCTGAGCAAGAGGAGGTCTACCCAGTAATGCCCGTTTCCGTTCGGAAGTGTCCTCAGTGCAACAGTGACATGGTCCTGAAGACCAAGAAGAACGGCGGGTTGGTGATCTTCCCTGTTGTAGAAAGTAGCTTTCTGTGTTGGTTTATGTTTTTCTAGGTGTTGTTCACTTACCTCCCCTCTGCAGCAAGCAGCTAGTTAACTCCACCAGCTACATAAGCTGCGTGGACTCAGCTGAACCTCTCTCTCAAGTACGTTTTGCCCTTTAAAATTGTTGTTTTGACAATTTCTGATGGATGAGAAGTCAGGAGAACAGAATGCTGACTGTCTTGACTTTGCCTCCTCCTCATCTGGTGCCTTTGTCCCAGACAGGTTCTACCTCAGCTGCACAGGTTATCCGGCTTGTAAAGCTGCCGTCTGGTTTCCCGATTTTGTGCTGGATGTGGCCAGGGATGAGAGTGTCTGTGCCGTGTGTAAACCACATCCAGTTCACAGGTAGGTCATACCAGTTAACCTCCTGGGGAAATGCAGCTCCTCAGACATTACGTGTTAGCCATCAGGTCCAGAGGACTTCCATGGGCTGGGCTGGGCAACTGTTTTCCATTCCAGTCTTGGAAAACTGGAGCAGGACTCCCATGGATTTGGAATAGAAAGAAGAGGGGTTGGGGAAACCAGTGTGAGTATAGCAGAATTAAAAAAAAAAAAAAAAAAAACCACAACACAAAAAAACCCCCAAAAAACCAACCCCAAACAAACCCACAAACCATAGAAATTCAAGTCCAAATCGAGGTCTGTTGATGAGAAAGTTGTATGAACCGTGAGACTCTTATTCTTCCTTTCCTTTTAGACTGAGGTTTAAGTTCAAGAGAGGCAGTGTTCCACCCGTGATGCCCCTGGAGTTTGTTGGCTGCATCGGAGGCTGTGATGAGATGCTAAAAGAGCTCTTGGACCTCAAGTATTTACACAGATCATCCCAACCCGCATTGTCAGCCAGCCAGCAAGCAAACCACTTGCAGGTCAACAACTCCTTTAACAGAGCTAACGGTGAAAGCAGGCACGCCAGGGGGATCGCAAACCTGGCCCCAGGACATCTGCTGTCCTTGAGCTCAACGAGAACACCCAGACGTGCTCCTTTGGCTGCTCCAGACGACGGGAACAACGCAGTGGTGTGCAACTGTGGGAACGAAGCCCTGCTGTTAACTGTGCGCAAAGAAGGACCCAATCAAGGCAGGCAGTTTTACAAATGCAGTGCCAGCACCTGCAACTTTTTTCTCTGGGCCGATCAGCAGCCAGAGGACAGAAGCAACGTGGCCCCGCGGGGCTCTGCGCTGCCCCAGCCCTTTGCAGGAAGGGGCCCAGCAGGATTTCAACGGCCAGGAGGAGGAGGAGGAGGAGGGAGAGACCCAGAGCTCTTCAGAAGCAACAGCTCCGATGCAGGGGGTGGCACAGTCTGCAAGTGCGACCAGCCAGCTGTAACACGCACCGTCCAAAAGGATGGGCCCAACAAAGGGCGGCAGTTCCACACCTGCTCCAAGCCCCGAGAGCAGCAGTGCGGCTTCTTCCAGTGGGCAGATGAAAACGTGGCACCAGGTAATGGCTAGGCTCGTGGTGAGATGCCAAGGTTGATGAGGCTGTTCTTGAAGCTGAACTGAACACGTTTCTCACACATGCACAATGCTACGGCAGCGTGACAGCTCTTGTAGCAACTCAGACAGATTTGCCTTTAAAACATCTGTGAGCAGCATTAGAGCACTTTTAGATGTTGCTTATAATAACCGAGTCTGGCTTACCTTTCCAAGTGCTAGCAGCGTATGTCCTCTTAGCACACATCTGCTGAGCTCTGGGCAGGATGTTTGCTGCTGCGTGCAGAAAGCTCAAGGCTCTGCCTGCCCACGAGTTGTTGGATAAAGCCCAGGACTCTTTCCAACAGTCTGCCTGGGAATTTGTCCTCCCGGATTGTAGTGCTCAGCCGCATGAGAGCTGTTACCAACTTGGTACAGAGTTGAAGCAGTGAGAGCACTTTTGGAGATCTGAAACCCTGTTCTGTCATGCCAGGGAAATGGTGCTGCTCCCTCTGCCCTACTTTAGGAATGCAATAAAAGGTCAAGTCTTTCTGAGGCTTTGATCAGAGCTGAGAAACTGAGCAGGGCTGCTGTGGAAGGATGCTGAAAACAAGTACCCATTAATAAAAAAAAAACAAAAAAAACCACACCACAAAATAAGGATGCAAAAGAAAGAGGACTGACAGAAAGGGACAGTGAGCAAGCTTAGGTGGAGATGTGGTCTGAGAGAGGAGCTTCAACGCTGGTCTACTCCTCCTTAGACATTTGGGCCTAGAGGAGTAGAATCAAGTTCTCAAAACTACTTAAAAAACAGGTTCTTCCTCTGGCATGTTTGGTTGTTTCTGCTTCAGGTGCAGACCAGAGCACGTAACCAAGCAGAGCAGTTTCCTCTGTTCTGCTCCCACATTTCTGTTGTGCTGCAAGACAAATGGGTAACGTTTAACTGTTTAAAGAGATCTGAAACAAGTGTAGTTTCAGGAATGATCTGAGTAGCTGGGATAGTAAAATCCTTGATCTGCCATTTTGAAATTACCTTCCGTTTCTCACCTACTTCTATTTTCAAAGGTACTTAAATGCATTTTGTTTCTTTCTAGGGCCTTCTGGAGATGTCTCTTTGAACCACTTTGGCAGCAGTGGATACTCAAGAGGAGTGGGAAGTAAAGCCAAGAGACCGAGCAGTTTCTCCTCAGAAGCCACTGCCAAGAAACCACGGACCTGTAGCATTTGCCACCAGCCTGGCCACACCAGGAAAACATGCCCTCAGAACCACTGAGCCCCAGTGGACATCTGGAGAACCTGAAAGGTCCAGGGTTGGGACCTGCTACAGGAGCAACTATTGCTGAAAGGAACTGGAGTCTAGAAAAGAGCCTGTTGGAGTCCTTTCTGGAAGGACTAGTTGCTGCCCACTGCTGCTGAGGGATACCCTCCTCCCGCACACAGTAGATGCCTGGGCAGCAAGAGCTCAAGCAGCTTTGAAAGCTGGATCCGCTACCGGCGTCAGCCATCGTTTCCAGCTGCTCTTCTGCTGAGCAGACGGGGATAGTCTAAACATTTCAAGGAAACAGTTGGAAACTGAATCTGTGGAGGAAACAGCACCAGATCTAGTTGACTTGCAGCTCCTGCTGCGGTGGCAGCTGTAGCCTTTCTGCACAGGGAAGAGCACCAGGACAGACACCAGGGCTCTTTGATGCTTCTCAGCCCCTGGATTCCCATGGGGTGCAATTCAATTTCAAGTTTCTTTCTAAGTTGATGTTACCCGAGCAACATTCCCCTTTCTTTTCTTGTCACAGTTGCCCCTTCCCATGGTTGTCCCAGCGGTGCAGGAGGGCTGGGTGTAGAGAAGCTGGATCTGGTGCTTGTCCTGAAAGGGAAGCTCAGCCGCAGTGCTCAGGAAAAGCCTTGATTTTAGACAGTTGCTGAATTTGAACCTGAGTTCTTCTTCAGACCTTAAGACATGCCTCTGTGATGCTGCTAGCTAATGGAAGTTATTTTTGTCAAACTAACAAGTTTCTTATTAAAATATTATTTAATTTTTAAATTTGATACAGTGACATCTTAACTCTGCCTTATTATTTCTTCCTGCTTAAAACAGTTACCCAAGGACTGTAAAAGCATCCACCCAAATCTCTTTTTCCGCTCACTTACCAGAACAACACAGGAGCTTGCTTGGCAGACACTCCCTGTGGTTATTTAGAAATGAGCTCCTGCAGAGGGGCAGGGAAAGTGGTTTTTATCTCACCAGCTGTGTCTGCTGTGGTGTTGCTGCCCAGGGACAGACAGACAGCTGGCTGAAATGAAGGGAGGTTCTGTTTTCCTGCACTTAGTTTGGACTGAGCTCCCTGGGAAGCCGGGCTCTCTCTTCCCTCTCTGATGGGGCTTCCTCTGGACATCAAAGCAAGTAGATCCACAAGACTCTGGTGTCCTCTCCTGCCAGAGGACAGCATTCCATTTTCCCCCCCAGGGCCCCCGATGCTGCTCAGGACCCTACTCCTTTGGGACACGGGGGTCAGTACTGAGCAGTACTCCGCACAGCACACAGAGCAGGGTGGGCAGGAGGCTGAAGCGCTATCGAAGGTCTGGCTCAGAGCAGAGGAGATCCCAGCAGCACCAAAGGTCTGCACGAGAGAGAAGAGAGCCTTTACGTGCAGCCAACCATCGCTGTCGGGCCTAAATCTACAGAGTAAGGTCAGGAGAACTCGGGTTCCTTTTCACTGTACCCCTCACTCCCACGATTAACAGCTGTGGCCTAAAAATACTGACCTGCCGACTAAAATAACCGGATTACGAGGCTTTGTAATGCGACCAGTGACCTGGCAAAAGCACGGCACAAGCCCAGGCAGCAGCTTCTGAAGGGCAGTGGCAGCAGAAAGCATCAGTGCAGCACAGGCAGCAGGCGAAGCGTTGCTGGTGCCATCAGCCATCACCAGCTTTACTGGTCTAACCCTGGCCAGCGTTCAGGCAGCTGAGCCACTGGGCAAATGGCACAAGCTCGGTGTCTGGACAGCTCGCTCTGCAGTCACAGGGGTTTGGAAGAGGAGTAGAAAGGCAGGATGGGGTCTGACCACTGCCAAGCTCTCTCCATGCAGGGGATGAGGCCCCAGGCAGTTCTCAGGTAAGCCACCACAGCTGGAGAACCACTTCAGCCCTCATCACCAAAAAGGAGGCAAAACAGGTGACACAGGAGAACTAGTGTACACAGGGAAGGTTTATTCTCATCGCTGACACCTGGGAACTGGGTTGGAGAAACAAACTTAAGTAATCTTCAGACCGGGAGGAAAAGCACAGATATTTTTTTTCCCCTCCCACAAACAAGATGATGGCTGTAAATAAAACTAAACCACAACAGCTGCTCACATTGAAGTCCACAAGGTTTCTCCATCTCCACCAGTGAGAAAAAGAAAAAAAAAAAAAAAAACCACAAAAAAACCCAAAACCAGCTCTTCCCATGAAATGTAAGAATATATTACTTCTCTCTGGGACCACAGCCAGAACCAAAGCCTACTAGCAGCCACTCAAAGGAAAAAAAAGAACCTACCAACCAAAACAAAACACCCAAACAAAACATACCTTCCTAATAAAAAGCATAAACCATTTCAGTTTCTGCAAGCGCTCTGCTCGGAGCATCACTCCCGTCCTACATTCCTGCCCTGCACCACAGGGCTCTGGGGAAACAGGACCCCAAGACAGCAGCAACACATTGGTGAGAAGGTCACTGGACAGACTGGAAGGGGACTCACAGCCCTGCTGCAGCCTCCACCAAGGGACTGATACCAGGATTCTCCTGGGAGTCGGCAGCTCTCTTCCTGCCACCGCCTTTTCCAGGACATCTTCCAGGAAAACACCACATGGGACAAGGGCCCCTTCCCTGGGGCAGAATCGATACTGACAGGACTAGGAGGCAGGGCTGAGCTCACCCCTTCTGGTGGCTCACCGGGTGTCCAAAGAATAAACCCAAAAGCCCTCTTTGCTACAGCTGTTCCTTCAAGTGCCCAGACAACCCCCTGGGTCATCACTCGGGCAATATCCAGCAGAGGGATGAGGCTGCCACCTTGTCCCAAAAGCTGGCTGAGGGCATGGCATGGCAAGACCAAGCGTCCAAGGGGACACCGCAGCAAGGAACCACTCCCCTCCAGCTGGCGGTGGAGTGTGAGGGGAGCCCAAGAGCTGGGACAGGCAGAGGACACCGGGAACCAGAGACCAAACACACCTCATGTCAGCTCCCAGTGCCCAGCGGACGGGACTCACCTGTAGGTAGGAGGTGTGGGCTACATTTGCCCTGGGTTCAGCAGAGCCTCTCAGCCAAAGGCTCCTTACGCCAACACCCACCTCTGCTCAGGCACGTTTTATTCACACAGGCAATAGTATTTTTCTCAATAAAGTGCAAGAACTTTGCCTCTTACTGACTAGTCAACTAGAAGCATCGCAACCCTCACGGCGGGGAGCAGCAGATGGGTGAGCAACACCCTAGGTTCAGGAGCTCCCAACCCACTGGTCATTTCTCCTTCAGCAGGAGCTCTGGTTCAGAGATGGCCCTGTAGAGCATGAAGCCCATCTCATCGATTTCATCTTCCAACAGCTCACAGAAGAGGTTGATTTTGTGGTTGAAATAGGAAGGCAAGACCCCTTTTTCCAGGTAGCCTACCAGCTCCTCAAGCACCTGCTGGAACCTGTCAGCAAGGCTTTCTTCTGCCCAGTCCAAACTGGTGGCACTGAGGTGAAGGATAACGTGGGTCAAGGGACTGCCGTTCAGTTTGTGCAGGGCAGGATGGCTCTTACAGACACCACTGAGGATGCGGAGACAGTGCTGCCGAGCCCCAGAGTCACCAGCATCCAGCTCCTTCAACTTCGAGACCTCTGCCCTGTAAAAGCTCTCAAGCCAGAGGTTTTCCACCAGTCCTTCAGGAGGAGCAGCCAGAAGAACCTTGTCCTCCATTTCCACCACCGGGAAGAGGATGATGCTCAGCTCAACCTGATCGTGTTTGACTTCCAGCTTCAGGTCCTGGGAGGCCACCACTGGGTGGATGGTGCTCCCCAGCAGGCTGCCTATGGCAGGCCAGTTGATGGAGGCCACCAGCATCTTGTGGAGGGTCTCGTTGAGTGCGTTGGAGGAGAGGTACCGACCCACGATAAACCTGTCCCAGGGGCTACACCCACGAGGGAAATACTCCAGATCGGTCCTTTTGATCATCCAGTACTGGGGGTTCCTCACCACAGTGTCCTCTCCTGGGATGAGGCTCCAGAGCATAGTGTCAAGGACCACCGGCAGCATGAGGTGGATGTGGTCAGCTGTGAGAGCCTCAAGGCCATCAAGCAGGGGACCGCTGAGGAACAGGCTGCCAAAGGGCAGCTCCGGGCACTTGCTCCGTAGGAAGTTCTGCAGTTGGGCACAGATGCTCCTGGCCAGCTGTGAGGCGAGGGACACTTGCACCTCAGGCACAGTCAGTCGGCTTCTATAGTGGGAGAGAAGCTTCTCCTGTAGCGTGAGGCAGCGCGGAGGGCTGGAGTCAACTCGAGAGGCCTCCGGAGGGGCAGAGCAGACCCTGGGCTCTGTGAAAAGGGGATGGGGCAGAGGGAAGGGAGAAGTTACAGCTCTGAGGACTTTGTCTGCAACTTACAGCGGCAGCTTCTCCTGCCCCAGCTGAGGGGAAGGTCTGAGCTGAGTGCCCAACTCTCAGCCCACCTCTCTGAACATGAGGCTGACCTTGCCAAGAGGGCCACCACGAGACCTCTGATGCTTCTCAGCCAACGCAGAGCCCAAATTGACCTCAAAACCCATCAGCCCCCAGCTTCACCCCCCAGGGATGGATAAACCAGGCTACGCACCAACAGCCAGGCAAGGGACTCACTTGCCAGGGTCCCCAAGAGTCTCAGCCCCACTGAGGCTGCTCAGGCAGATCCAGCCTGTCCCAACACAGAGTCCTGCAAAGGATCCTGCTCCAGGTCCAGTATCTCAGGACCTGCCCTGCACAGCACCGAGCTGCTTTCCCACTTGGAAAAATGATGTATTTGCAGAGCAGCCAGACAAGGCAGCCTTTGTCTGTGGCAGCTCCCGAGCGCACCTTCCTCTAGACAGAGTTGACCCAGAAAACAAGCGCAGCAGCCACCACTCCAGAGGAAACAAAGCCCTGACAGATTCCACCATGCCGTGGTGGCCAAGTCACCCAGGATGTTATCAGAGATGCCATTACCACAGGCATTGCCTAAAAAAGGGCTGTGGCTTGGAAGCCTCCCGGAAGGGAGGGCACAATCAGGTCGGCTTTCCGGACACCAAGCTAAAAATAACATGGAACTCCCAGACCACAGGGAGCAGTGGCAAAGCCAGCCTGGAGTACACCAAGGTGATCTTCCCAGCCCCAGCCACAGCCACCATGGGCCCTACCTGGCACTGGTGGCCGAGCCAGAGAGAGCAGAGGCTCACTGAGGTCTTCCCTTCTCTGCTTCCTGGGGGGTTTTGGCGTCACCTTGATCAAGGCCAGGTCCTGCCAGCTCTCCTCCAGGGTCTTCTGCTCAGCTTTAGGATCACCTTCGTCGCGAGGGCTGGTGGCTCGGTCAATCAGCTGGAGGGGAGAAGCCCCCACATGGACACATTATTATCTCTGTACCGTGTCTCCGTCGTCACACCCCGAGCTAAGGTGGGGGGGGAGGGACAGCAGCCCCACTGGCACACGCACAGGGAGACAGCCCCATGTGGGGCTTCTACTAGCAAAAATATACAGTTCAGGGGGCCACAAAGGTGCACGTTTTCTTCCTGCCAATTTTAAGTTGGGAAAAAAACAGTCAGGTGTCCAAACCTGAATTAGGCCCCAGGTGCCTTTCTGGATGGGATACTGTATCCTGAATGCGTGCTGTACTGGGCAAACAGGGTGGGGGGGCTGCATGTGTCCCTGCAGGGTGGGAGCAGGTGACCTGACGTCGGCACCAGCAGCCTTTTTGCCAGCCTCAAGGGACCAGCTCGGGAGCAGCCAGAGAGATCTGTGGCCCTTCTTTCTCCCTCACAGAATGGACGGTGGTTCCCATCCTCCGAGCCCCAAAAGCAGCCGTCCCAGCCTTACCCGCTTGACGGCCAGCGTCGCGATGGCGAGCACGGCCGCGCCGGTGACTCCCAGCACCAGCCTGGCGTTGGCCAACAGCAGGTCCAAGACGCTCCCCAGCCCGCTGTCCTCCTCCCGCTTGCCCCGCTGCCGCCCGAACTCGGCCATGGTCACCCTGCAGAAGGAGAGGAGCATCAGGGTGTCCCGCTGGACGGGGTACATACCCCCCCGCAGGGAGATGCAGAGCCCACAGGTTTTTGGGGCACTTAGGGGGGGTTCTGCGGCTCCCACCTCGCCGCTCCCCTCCACCTCCAGGGCAAAGGCTGCCGCCGCTGCGGAGACGCCTGGGTGCGGCGGCGGAGCAAGGGTCACCCCAGAAAAGGGTCACCTGCCCGGTCCTGCCGCCGCCCCCACCACCGCCGCCGCCGCCTCGAGGGGACCCGTCGGCGCTGGAGTTGGCGGGTACCGCGGCCCGCACCCCACAGGGAGGAAGGGGACCCGGACGGAGACCCCCACACTGCTGCGGAGGGAGAGGCGGCCAGGCCGCGGGCACGGCTGGGGGCCGCCTGCGAGGCCCCGACCCGCTCAAGGGCAGAAGCGTGCGCGGGCCCGACCCCCGCTACCGCTCCTGCCCGCACTCACCCCCGCGCGCAGCGGCGCGCCCCGCAAGCCCCGGCGCGGCCCCAGCCAATGATGGCGCGGCGCCGGGCGGCACCGCCCACCCACACGCGGAAGCAGAACCGAATTCCGCCCCTCTTAGCGTCATCGCCGGGGGCGTGGCTTGAGGAGAAGGAGGCGGGGCCTGGCGGGGCAGGGCGGAGCCGGCTGCCGACGGGTCCGTCCGCCCTTCCGCCACCAGCGCCGCCATGGCGGCCACCGGGGTCCTGCCCTTCGTCCGCGGCGTCGATCTCAGCGGCAATGACTTCAAGGTGCGGGGAAAAGCGGGGGACAGCAGGGGGAGGGAGGGACAGCCCGACCCCAGGTCCCTAGTGCTGGGCGGGCCCCGTCCACTCGGGCCTTGTCAGGCCCCGCCCGGCCCCGCAGGCTCAGCTCGGCGCCCCCCACTCGGCGCGGTGCCCTGGGGCTGGAGGATGTCCCCAGACCGGGGGTGCTTGTACAGGGGCTGCCCTGGTCCCTGACCCCATCGACACTATAGGGCCACCGTCACCCTCCAGCCCATGGGACGACACAGAGCCAGGCGATTTCGGCCTCCCGGTCCCGTAGCACTGAGAGATCCCAGCATTCCAGGTCCCAGTCCCATAGCACTGGGCGATCTCAGGTCCCAGTCCCTCCCAAACCCATATGACTGGGTGATCCCAGCACCCCCCCAGGTCCCAGTACCATAGGACTGGGAGATCCCAGCCCCTACCAGTCCCAAAGGATTGGGTGATCCTGGCCCCCCAGCTCCCAATCCCATAGGACTGGGCAATCCCACAGCTTCCTTTGACCACCGAGGGTGGGTTAGGCCTGAGGTCTCCAGATCCTCAACCTTGAGGGCAGGTGGTTTTCTCACCCTCCTCCTCCTCGCAGGGTGGCTACTTCCCAGAGCATGTGAAGGCGATGACCAGCCTGCGCTGGCTGAAGCTGAACCGCACGGGGCTCTGCTACCTGCCCGAGGAGCTCGCCGCCCTCCAGAAGTTGGTGAGCAGCACTTTTCAGGCAGGGAATGGGGCTCGATGGCTCCCACTGGGGCTGCGGGCTCAGAGGGGCCCCTGGGCAGTGGTGCCAAAAGCCTGGTGCCCGCCAGCCTCATGGCTCATCGGCAGCCGCTCTGCTGTCTAATAATAGGTCTGAGCTACAAAGTGTGGTTGAAATCAGATGCAGGAGATGTTAGGAGTGGGGCTGAGGCAGACTTGTACTTGGTTTCACCTCGTTTTCCTAGAAAACCAGACTAAAAACCATGTTTAAATCCTCTGCCCTTTAATAGAAGGAAAGGGTGAAAGTTTAATATTGTGAGGATTAAGGTTTTGGGGCTTTTTTTTCCCCCTCCTTTGCTAAAAGATATAAAGAGCAGTAGCTGGGAGCTGCCTGGCTTTGTTTTTTGGGTGGCTCGAGTTTTGTGAACAACCAGGTCCTCAGTGGAGTCCGGGCTTAAGCTTTGCTTGGCAGTGTCCTGCAGCGTGTCGTGGACATCATTAAATCAGTGTCAGCCAAACACGATGCTTTAAACACTGCCATAAGTCCTCGTCACTGTGCTGGGTTCGCCCTGCTCGGGTGCAGCGAGCAGGGAAACCCTCCAATGCTGCTCAGAACTGTACTCCTGCCAGTCCTGCTAGATGCTGGGGGGCCACGGCGAGGCTTAAAACCTGGCATCTCGCCCCCAGTCTGCCAACTCCTCATTTCCATGAGCAGGTGACAGCCGTGCTGTTAGAGGAAAACAGAAATTTCCCCAGGGTCGTCCCCTTACCCTGCTGGTCCCCACATGTCTGCCTGTTTCCAGATCACCCAGTGAGAAGCATTTCCGAGAACTGGGATCTGTGTGCTTGGGGGCTGTATGGGACTGATGCAAACCAGCTCAGTAGCAACCCAGAGCACCCCAAACCCTGCAGCAGGGCTGAGGTGTCTCAGCCAGGTCTGCCCTGAGGAACAAGGGGTGCAGAGGCAGCATGAGCATGCTGGGGTCCCAGTTTGAGACTAGGGGCATTACACCAGGCTCATGTGTGTTGGAGCTGAGCTCGACCCATGTCTCTGCAAGACCCCAAGTCTCCTGGGATTGAGGAGGCCCCTCACCAGTGCAGGGGCCCAACCACTGCCCCACACAGCCCCAGCTCCTCTCTGTGCACACTGGGGCTTGTCTGGGGCTTCCCTACAGGAACACCTCTCCGTGAGTCACAACAGCCTCACCACACTCCATGGCGAGCTCTCTGGCCTGCCCTGCCTCCGGGTAAGTGTCCCCCTCGTGCATCCTACCTGCATCAGGGCTCGTGTCGCCTAGGCCAGCCCCTGGCTCTGGAGGGACACAAGGACCATCCCTGGCCACCCCAAGGGGTTCAGCAGGTGTAGAGCCAGCGAGTGGCTGCAGTTGTGCTTTTCTCTCTCCTCTTTCAAGGCGATCGTGGCTCGTGCAAACAGCCTGAAGAACTCGGGAGTCCCTGATGACATCTTCCAGCTGGATGACCTCTCAGTCCTGGTAGGTGCAGAGTGTCCTTGGCTAATACGAGAGCCAGCTCAGGCTCCTGGGTCCCCTTCCTGCACCTCAGTAGCCCCTCATGCTCCCTGGGGAGCACGGCAGGGCTGAGGAGCATCTCGGGGAAAGGTGCAGGGGGTAAATCAGAATCAGTGCTGCCCAGCTCTCTCTGACTTTTGGGTGCCCAGGCCATAATTAACTTCCCTACAGCAAGATCTCCTGTGCCATTTCAGCACCTGTCCTGACCCCGTGCCCAAGTGCCGGGGCAGCTGGCTGCAGGCAGGATAACCCTATGGCAGTGCTTCCTTTAAAGGCTGGTGCTGCAGCCCCCGTGCGCTCGTCCAGCTGTAGCTGCTGGGCACTGATCGGCAGGGCAAGGCCCACTGTGGCTGTAGGCAGCCTGTGCCCCCAGAGATGCCTCTTAGTCCTTGGGTTTGGGTGGTGGTAGCTGGATGCGGGGCAGAGGGTGATGTCTGCTTTGCTCTCCTGTTTGCCCCAGGACCTGAGCTACAACCAGCTCACAGAGTGTCCTCGGGAACTGGAGAATGCCAAGAACATGCTGGTCCTCAACCTCGGCCACAACAGGTGGGTTCAGACCAGGGCAGCCATGGCCGCCCCCATCCATCACCCCCCTTCATTCTGGTTCCTGCACTCTGATCCTCTTGGAGGGAAACCCAGGGCTAGTGCAGGTCCCAGGCAGCTCTGAAGATCCCCATATCCCCACAGCATTGAGACCATCCCCAACCAGCTCTTCATCAACTTGACGGACCTGCTCTACCTCGACCTGAGCAACAACAAGCTGGAGAGCCTCCCACCGCAGATGAGACGCCTGGTTCACCTCCAGACCCTCATCCTCAACAACAACCCCCTCCTGCACGCACAGCTCCGGTAAGGCCCCATTTTACAGGCTGGATCCCATGATGCCAGGGCTGGATCAGGTGCCTGCTCCAATCCTGATGCTGTCTCTGCCCTGTGGTTCTCCATGATCTATAGGCAACTCCCAGCAATGACAGCCCTGCAGACTCTCCACCTTAGGAAAACCCAGCGCACACAGAGCAACCTGCCCACCAGCCTCGAGAGCCTGGTGAACCTGGCAGGTAGGACCAGGGAACCCAGCTCCACAGTGCACAGGCCCCTCCAGGGGCTCTTACAGCCCTGCTGTGGGTCCAGACAGTGGCATCACCTCGTTATCTTCCCCAGATGTGGACCTGTCTTGCAACGACCTCACTCGTGTTCCTGAGTGCCTTTACACCCTGGGCAGCCTGCGGCGTCTCAACCTCAGCAGCAACCAGATCGCAGAGCTGTCCCTCTGCATCGACCAGTGGACCCAGCTGGAGACCCTCAACCTGTCCCGCAACGAACTCACCTCCTTGCCTGTATGTCCCTGCCTATACATGACATCCCTGTCCATGCTTCCATGTCACTGGGTTCTCCCTCACCCTGCCATCTCCTTCTTCCCCAGTCAGCCATCTGCAAGCTGACCAAGCTGAAGAAGATGTACCTGAACTCCAACAAGCTTGACTTTGATGGGATCCCCTCAGGTATTGGCAAGCTCACCAATCTTGAGGAGTTCATGGCAGCCAACAACAACCTGGAGCTCATCCCCGAGAGTCTGTGCAGGTAGGGGACAGCCCCCAGCTGGATCTCCTCTGTCCTTTAGAGAGGACATAGAGGCTGTATGGTGATACAGGGTCTCTGAGTGTCTGTGAAGGACATGGCCCTGGCCTGGTTCTTCACCAGTGTGTTCATGTCCCACAGGTGCTCCAAACTGAGGAAGCTGGTGCTGAACAAGAACCGCCTGGTGACACTACCAGAAGCCATCCACTTCCTGACGGACGTGGAGGTGAGAGCCCAACACCCGCTCTGTCTTGGGCTGGCTCCACCGCAGCATGTCTCTGGGATTCCAGGGCTGTAGGATGGGATGGAGCAACATGAGGACAGTGGTCTCAGGGCCAGTACATGCAGCCTGGCACATGATTCAGCCCAGGCAGGTGGTGAATTCAGGGCTCCCCCCACATCCCTTCACCTCACTGAAGCCCAGGGTTCTTTGGAGGTCTCCCATCCCACCCACATCCTCAGTGTCCCCATGATCTTCAGAGCAGTGAGGTTTTCCATCCCCTCCTCGGCAGATCCTGGATGTGCGCGAGAATCCCAACCTGGTGATGCCCCCGAAGCCGGTGGATCGGACGTCAGAGTGGTACAACATCGACTTCTCCCTGCAGAACCAGCTCCGCCTGGCCGGAGCCTCACCGGCCACTGTCGCCGCTGCCGCAGCAGGTAAACATGCAGGGATGTCAGGGACATCCCCTGCCTTGGGCAGCGCCCTGGGAGAGGATGGGAAACGAGCTTTGCCCCACACAAAACACGGGTGTCCTGGCTGCCTCCCATCCCATCCCTGTGGCCCCAGGGAGCGGCACCAAGGACCCGCTGGCTCGCAAGATGCGGCTCCGGCGGCGCAAGGACTCTGCCCAGGATGACCAGGCCAAGCAGGTGCTAAAGGGGATGTCAGACGTGGCTCAGGAGAAGAACAAGAAGATAGAGGTAGGGTCTGGAGTGGGAGAGGGGACTCAAGCTGCACCATGGTGCCCCTAGCCCACTCCAGGTTCCAGTAGGGACCTGGTTGCCTTAGATTACTAACCTGTCCCCATCCCCACAGGAGAGTGGGGAGTCGAAGGCACCAGACCTGAAGACACGCCGCTGGGACCAGGGCCTGGAGAAGCCACAGCTAGACTACTCAGAGTTCTTCAGCGAGGATGTGGGGCAGCTGCCCGGCCTCTGCGTCTGGCAGATAGAGAACTTCGTGCCCACACTGGTAGACGAGGCTTTCCATGGCAAGTTCTATGAGGCCGACTGCTACATTGTGCTCAAGGTACCCGGGGAGGTCTGAGAGTCCCCCACATCCCCAACCCAGGACTGTGGCTATCCCATCTCACACCCCCATCCTTCCCCAGACCTTCCTGGATGAGAATGGCTCCCTCAACTGGGAGATCTACTACTGGATCGGGCAGGAAGCCACGCTGGACAAGAAGGCCTGCTCTGCCATCCATGCCGTCAACCTCCGCAACTACCTGGGAGCCGAGTGCCGCAGCATCCGGGAGGAGATGGGGGATGAGAGCGATGAGTTCCTCCAGGTGAGGCTCATCTCTGCCCTCCCGTAGCCCCCAGCCCTGCCTCTCCCACCCTCACCCACTCCCTGCCCCCAGGTCTTCGACAATGACATCTCCTACATCGAGGGTGGCACGGCCAGCGGCTTCTTCACCGTTGAGGACACACAGTATGTCACCAGGTACTGCTGGGGCCAGGAGCTGGGGGGATATGCGGAGCAGGCAGTGCCTCACATCCCACTGAGGCTGTGTTTGCCCCCAGGCTGTATCGTGTCTATGGGAAAAAGAACGTTAAGCTGGAGCCGGTGGCACTGAAAGGGACATCGCTGGATCCCCGGTGAGCAGGGGTAGCAGCCAGGGGACACAGGCTCCCTGCAGAGGGACAGAGTGCTGGCAGGGTCCACCCAAGACATTGCAGCTGCATCTCTAGGCTGAAAATTTACTATGCCAGCATCTTTCTACAAGGATGTAGATCCAAATCCCCCTGGGCAGCTGCAGCAGCTGCAGTGCCCTGCTCTGCAAGGACCCCTGGGGTAGGGAGGGTGCTCAGTGCACCCCACTCTCTCCTGACTGTCCTCTCACCTCTGTATCCACCAGCTTCGTCTTTCTTCTGGACCATGGCCTCAACCTCTTTGTGTGGCGTGGGAGCCAGGCCACGCTGAGCAGCACCACCAAGGCCAGGTAGGGCTGGTTTTGGGGCTGGGGGGGCAGGAAGCCCACCTGCCATCTCACCCGTTCCCACTGCAGGCTCTTTGCTGAGAAGATCAACAAGAACGAGCGGAAGGGCAAGGCAGAGATCACGCTGCTCACCCAGGGCCAGGAGACCCCCGATTTCTGGGAGCCACTGGGGGGGCAGCCTGAAGAGATCCGGCCCTGTGTCCCCAATGACTTCCAGCCCCACAAGCCCAAGCTGTACAAGGTGGGGAGCTGCCACCTGTGGGGCCATCGGCACTGCCAGGGCCTTGCAGCCCCTCCTCACCTGTCTCCTCTTCCCCTCTTCAGGTCGGCTTGGGCCTGGGCTACCTGGAGCTGCCCCAGATCAACTACAAGCTCTCGGTGGAGCACAAGAAGAGGCTGAAGGCTGATCTAATGCCGGAGATGCGCCTGGTAGGATGGGACGGGGAGGTTCTCCCAGTCTGACCAGTGAGACAGGTTTTGTGCCCCCTCTGCCTCCAGCAGTGCCCTGGGAGAGGCAGGTTCAGGGCCCACGTGGGGGATGCTCTGCTCTACCTGGCTGTCTTTTGGGGAGTGTTTTCCACCCAGGAGAGCCTGTGGGTGCCTCACCCCTTTTTCCTGTGGTGCCCTCAGCTGCAGAGCCTGCTGGACACCAAGAGCGTGTACATCCTGGACTGCTGGTCAGACGTCTTCATCTGGATCGGGAGGAAGTCGTCGCGGCTGGTGCGGGCAGCGGCGCTGAAGCTGAGCCAGGAGCTGTGTGGGATGCTGCACCGGCCCAAGCACGCCATGGTCACCAGGAACTTGGAGGGCACCGAGTGCCAGGTAAGGCAGCCCACATGCCTGGGAGCAGGCACGGACCCCTTGGGCAGTGGTGCCAGGGAGGGAGATGGGTGGCACAGACACCTCGGATGGGGTGCTGGGTGCTATGGAGGGTATTGTGGCCCAGGGTGCATTACCTGCTCCCCGATTTAGGTCTTCAAGTCCAAGTTCAAGAACTGGGACGATGTCTTGCGTGTGGATTACACCCGCAACGCTGAGACGGTGCTGCAGGAGGGGGGCCTCGCAGGCAAGGTCCGCAAGGATGCTGAGAAGAAGGACCAGATGAAGGCTGACCTCACAGCGCTCTTCCTACCCCGCCAGCCCCCCATGCCACTCAGCGAGGTAGGGCTGGGGACTGTCCTGTGCATCCCCCCGTGGCACTGGGCCAGGTGGTGATGGAGGGGCTGGGTGGTCACTGGCTGATGGAGCACATGGGGCCACAGGCAGAGCAGCTGATGGAGGAGTGGAATGAGGACCTGGATGGCATGGAGGGCTTTGTGCTGGAGGGCAAAAAATTTGCTCGCCTGCCTGAAGAGGAGTTTGGCCACTTCCACACTCATGACTGCTACGTCTTCCTTTGCAGGTAACATCTGGTTTGACCCCTCTCTGGGGCTGCTGGACCACCCTGTTCCCCCCATCTCCCTGCCCAGAGCCCAACCTGCCCCATCCCTTACATCACCCCCTGTTCCTACCCTTAGGTACTGGGTGCCAGTGGAGTATGAAGAGGAGGAGGAGAAGAAGAAGAAGGGTGAAGGCAAAGGGGAAGAGGAGGGTGAGGAAGAGGAGGAGGAGAAGCAGCCTGAGGAAGACTTCCAGTGCATCGTCTACTTCTGGCAGGGCCGAGAGGCCTCCAACATGGGCTGGCTCACCTTCACCTTCAGCCTCCAGAAGAAGTTTGAGAGTCTCTTCCCTGGCAAGCTGGAGGTGACCCCACTGCATGCTCCTGGGGGGTGACATAGGGCTCCCCCAGCTTTACTGCACTTCTCCCCATCCCCTCTCTGCCCTCGAGCTGAGGGCCAGGGATAGCAGCAGAGACAGGGGCTGACAGGGGGGATGCATCTAGGGCTTGGGGTTGTGTTTGCGGGGATCCCCATGGTCCTGCTGACACCCACCTCTGTCCAGGTCGTGCGCATGACCCAGCAGCAGGAGAACCCCAAGTTCCTCTCGCACTTCAAGAGAAGGTTTGTCATCCACCGGGGCAAGCGGAAGGACAGGGCCAGCCCACCTCAGCCCAGCCTCTACCACATCCGCACCAATGGCGGGGCCCTCTGCACCAGGTCAGCCTTCCCAACGGATACTCCGGGCCAGGCAGCACCCATGGGTGCTGGGTACGTGCCAGCGGGCACAACTGCCTCATCTCTTGCTGATGGTGCCTTTTGGGCTTCATTTCTAGGTGCATCCAGATCAACACAGACGCTGGTCTGCTCAACTCGGAGTTCTGCTTCATCCTCAAGGTACTGTTCGCAGCTGAGCATCCTCACCAGTTGCCCCCCCTCCCCTCTGGGCAGCCCTGACTCTCTGTACTCCCCCAGGTGCCCTTTGAGAGCACAGATAACCAGGGCATTGTCTACACCTGGGTGGGCCGGGCAGCTGACCCCGACGAGGCCAAGCTGGCCGAGGACATCATGAACCACAAGTTTGATGACTCCTACAGCAAGCAGGTGAGCAGGTCGGGGCACAGTGGGGCTCAGCACTGGCTTACCTGGGTGGCAGAGAACTCCAGGGGAGGGGACAGCCACACTCAGCCATGTCCCTGGCCTCACAGGTGATCAATGAGGGAGAAGAGCCTGAAAACTTCTTCTGGGTGGGCATCGGGAGCCAGAAGCCCTATGATGAAGATGCTGACTACATGAAGCACTCCCGGCTCTTCAGGTAGGTCCTGACCCAGGTGGGGCTGCTTGAATCTGTACTGGTCCTCTTCCTCATCCTGGATGCCCTGGCCTTTACCAGGGGCTCAGTCCTCCCAGGCTAGCCAGGGCACGACAGGCAGAGCCCTTCCCCCAGCTCTCTGTCCATCCCTGGGCATCAACCAGCTGAAACAGAGGTGTTTCATCATGTGCCTTTTGTCTGCATGAGCTGAGTCCTAACAAATTCATGTCTTTGATGCAGCCCCCTTCTTGCTGTCCCTGCAGGTGCTCCAATGAGAAGGGCTATTTCTCTGTGTCAGAAAAATGCTCTGATTTCTGCCAGGATGACTTGGCCGATGATGACATCATGCTGCTGGACAACGGGCGGGAGGTGAGATGGGGACATGAACCTGTCCTGTGTCTGGGGGCAGCACAGCAGAGGCCAGATTTGCCAGTGGCTCCATCGGCTGAGCCTGGTTGCGTGTCCTTCCTGCAGGTCTACATGTGGGTGGGCACCCAGACCAGCCAGGTGGAGATCAAGCTAAGCCTCAAGGCTTGCCAGGTAGGACCTCCCTCCTGCTGGAGGGGGACGATTTGGTTATCTCCATCTCCTCTTGGGACCCTGATCCTGCCCCACGCTTGGTGGTGTAGAGCTTCCAGCAGCTCCCAGGCTGGGGACCACCAGCCCTGGAGGTGGGTGAGGACCAGGGACACTCATAGCTATTGCTCTGCCCCAGGTCTACATCCAGCACATGCGTTCCAAGGACCCCACACATCCTCGCAAACTCCGGTTGGTGCGGAAAGGCAATGAACCCTGGCCCTTCACCCGCTGCTTCCATGCCTGGAGTGTCTTCCGTAAGCCACCTGCCTAAGGGCTGGGGACACCCTGTGCTCCAGCCATGGCCCCCACAGCATGGCCAGAACCTCCCCCCCCAGCACCCTGCGCTGATGCACGCTCCAGCTCCCAGCCAAGCTCAACGTGGTGCTGCTTCTTCCCAAGCTGGGGCCAGCGGGGAGTACTGGGGCTGAGCCTCTGTCCCCCTGTGCCTTCTCTTAGCATGGGGACCCAGCTCAGATGCTGCTGCCCCAAACCAGTGCTGAGCTCTCCCCACAACTGGGGAAACAACAAACTGTTTCCCAGTTTGGGTGCGAGGATGCTTTGCTATAGAGCACTAGGCTGGGGTGGGGAGGGGGTGGGCTAGGAGGCTCTCTACCCTGGGGGCCTTACACCTGACCCCACTG
>VXBJ01006975.1:619684-639366 GCA_013400055.1 Nycticryphes semicollaris
CGGGGCCCTGCCCGACACCCCCGGTAGCTCCCGGTGGTCGTCCTCACCACCACCATCGGGGGCTCGCTACCGTACCCCTAGCCCTGGGCGCACCTTGCTGAAGGCGAAGAGATCGTGCCGGAGGCGGTCGCGATGTGGGTCGGCACCCTGCCGCCGGAACCGAAACTTCATCATGGTGGGGCCGGTGGCGGGCCGGTGGCGGCCCGGTACCGGGCGCGGCGGGCGGGGCCGGCGATCCCGGGGGCCGGTACCGGGGCGGGCAGTCCCGGTCCCGTTCCCGGTTCGGACGATGCCGGTCCCGGCCGGTTGGGGGGCGGGGGCGGTGGCGGGTCTCGGTGCGCGCGCCGAGCGCCGCGCGCCGAGCCCCGGGCAGGCACCGCCGCGGCGGGGCGGAGCGCGTGCTACTGACGGACAACCCTCGCCGCCAATCGGTGCACGGCCGCCTTGCACTGCTCGGCGCAGCCCCTCCCACCGGCGCCGCGCACGCGCGCCCACGGGGCCAATGGGAATTGTAGTCCTTCACTTCATGCGCCCTCTGTGGGGCATTTATTTATTTATTTGTTTGTTCCTCCCCCGCTCCCTGCTTTCTTTCCGTTTTTCTCTCTGGGTTCGTTGGGACACAGCGAGGGCCGCTTATCCATGTCGTAAGGTCTCCACTGCCATGAGCTNCACTGCCATGAGCTAGCCTGCATTCGGGGCTTCATCCTGGCCTACAGGCCCCACAGCCATGGAGTGCCTCAAAGACATGTTGGCACCACGGCCACCAGGCCCTATACTGGCAGGATGCACCCTGCCCTCAGCGCCACACCGGCCCTACTGTCAGCACCCTGCTGGCTCCTGCCATTAGTATTTGGGCCCTTTCCCCGGCTGGAGACCAACCATCCCTGCCATGGCACGGCTTGGGCCCAGGGTGAAGGGGGAGAACCCAGCCCTGCACCCAGTTTTGGGGTGAGTCACCCCGAACAGGGCAGGGCTTCCCCTCCCTGCTGACTAACCACAGCCCCGAGGAAGGTGCCGCATTGATGTGACACAGATTTTTTTTAAGTGGAAAACACTCTGGAGGCAAGTGGGGGGGGGGGGGCCCTCACCCTGATGCCCCAGTGAAGGGCTCCTGGATGGAAGGAAAGGGGTCTGAGCCCCAGGACTCGAGGGTGGGTGATGGAGAATGCATTGCCAGATCCCAGGCAGGAGCTCATCTCAGAAGAGGGGGAGGAGGAAGGTTGCCATGTGAAGCCAGCAGACCCCACTCATTCACCCATCCATCTGTCCATCCATCCACTCATTCATCCCTTCCCCTGTTTGGCATGATAGACCCATCCACCATCACCTTCCTCTTGCAGGGAGGGTGAGGTGCTCCAGATGAGGCCAAAGCACTGAGGTGCAACTCCCACAGGGTGCTGGGGCCACCTGGGGATCAGGCACCGCCTGTGGCAAGCCTGGGAAGTGGGGCTGGTTGAGAGATGGAAGGAGACAACATCCACATTTTCTCCCCAAGGATGGAGAGGAGGAGCAGGAGGAGGAGGGCAGTGAACCCCATCCCTGCTTTCTAGGGCAGCGCAGGAGGGACAGACACTGTGTTTGGCTGCCCTGTCCCTGGGGGAGGCAGAGACTCCCTTTATTTAGAAGCGGTTCCCTGCTCCCCGCAACCTCATTTCTGCCAGCGGAAAAGCAAGGCACGCAGCCCAGCCACCAGCACAACCACACAGGCAGGCAGAGTGATGCTTTCTGCTTTTATTCAATTAATGCAGCAATTTATACAAGAGAAAAAAAAAAATAATAATGAAACCATGAAATTCCAAACCCTGACAGCGAAGAACCAAATTCTTCCTAAGAATCAACCAGAATTAAAAGATCCCCCCTGTGTCAGACTGTACATAAAATAATCTCTGCCCCATTTACAGCGTTTCACACAGTACTTCTCATATCTCAAACTTCAGAACTGTACAACTTTGTTACAAACCACGCTTTTTCCTAGGAAAAGCTTACAGAAAAAAATATTGCCACTTTCTTTTTTGTTTCTTTTTTAATTATTTTTAACAAAAAAAAAAAATTAGAATATTTAAAAAAACCCAAAATTAAAGTCATCCAGAACTTTTAAGTGTGGGCAGGGGCACAGGAAGGAGCAGAGAGATGCTTCTCAGCCAAACATTTCTCCTCCTGACTGGGAAAGGGAATGCTTTTGGCAGATAAAAGACTATTTGCCACTGGTGGGGGTCCAGACCTTAGCTCCCCCAAGCCCTCCTCAAAGCACGGCAGCCGTTCCGACCCATGGGGCTCTGACCAGACCACATAGGTGTGAGCACCAGATAGTAAGAGCGCCAAAAGCCAAAGGTCCCAGGGACCCTTCCCCAAATTCCAGGATGAGCCAAGACTCAGGATGGGGATCACAGCTCTCGCCTGACTAACAGCTGGATGAGAGTTCAGAAGATGCGGAGCCAGAAGTGGGAAGGCAGGCTACACCACTGCTTGCCCAGCTGGGGAATGACTTGTCTGTGGACCAACAGCCCCTCCCTGGGCCAGCTCACCTCCCACCACCAACAAACAGCCCTCCCTTCTCTTCCTACAGATGCATGGCACCCATGCAAGCGATGCCAGAGCTTCCATTCCATGGACGAGTCAAGTTCTTGAGACACAGGTAGCAGTGACAAACCCCAATTCCTCCCACTGCTTGAGGAAAAGGGGGGACAAACCCCACCTTCCTCCTCCTTCCTTAGAGAGACGGTTCTCACTGTCTGTGCTGTGGGTTGGGGTGTGTGGGATTGTCACACTGGATGTAGCCTTATTCCCAGTTTTGGGCTGAGCAGGTTACACGAATGACACACTGCGGGTGGATGGAGAGGAGGTGGGACCACACCAGACAAACACGATAAAGCTGAGCGGGTCAGGCCCGTGCATGAACCCATCCCACAGAGCAGATGGGGAGACGTTTTGCCTCCAAATTGGAGCTTGCCACCCTCTGCTGTGTCCTCCACAGCAGACCCCTGCCACTGACCTGACCTGGAGCCTGCAGGCAGCCCGACACAGCCAGTGACACAGAACAGGTACGGGCATCACCAGCATTTTTGAGCCACAGTTTTACCAGACAGGTTACAGTAAAGGATCTAGACATCTGGATCCACATCAAAACGCAGCTTCTGGTTTCAAATCAAGGTTTCACTCCGACATTGTTCAGTGCAAAAGAGTTAAAAAACCATGTTATCTACACATATACATCCGTGTGTATAGAAAATGTCTGTACAAGTGGGGAAGATGGGCTGCCTCTACGCTGGGGACTCCTCGCCCAAGAGATGATACAGGTCAGACTGGTTGCATCCCACTCTCTCTCTCCAAGGTGTCAAGTCCCAACCAGTCAGGTTGAAAACCAAGCACACATGAGAATAGATGGCGGCTGGAAAGCAGCTTGGGCGAGGGGCTCCTCCTGTCCCTCCAGCTACGGCCACCAGCTCAGACCCACCACACAGATGTGGGGTAAGGGGAAAGGAAGGAGGGGAATGTGGACCACGGTACGTGGAAACACAGAAACAAACCAGGAGATGAAGGATACCTGCGTGTCTACAGACTGCACAAAGACAGGGATTAGGTGATGGTTGGTACTGGGCTAGAGGCAAGACCTCAGGATGTCTTGTTCAGTGGAGATGGAGCCAATAGGACCCCTGCTCTGGGGAGGCACGTTGCCTCCAACTTCATTTTGGGTTAAGACACAGGGATACAGCATCCATATTGCAGAGGTAGGAGTAAAATTGGGAGCTGGTGCAGGGGGGAAGGGGGACAGTAGGCTGTGCAGAGCTGAGACCTCTGGCAGTGACCACTGCCACCCGCAGCAGAGCCTGTCACTGGAGGAGGGCACAGGGCACATCCAGGATGGATCCAGAAAGACAAGGAGAACCAGCCATTGCTAAGCATTCTGCTAGCAGGTCTCTAGCTTGCTGGAGATGTTTGCATGAGCTGTAAGGAAGAGAAGGGATGCTGCTCCCAGCACACATTTTGCTATCAGGGAAATGCCAAACTTTCCAAAACAGGGCATTTGTAGCCAAGAATCGTCCCAGATTCTCTGCAGAAAGCTGGGAGGGCGAGGAACACTGCTTCAAACGCTAAGCATGGTCTGAAAATGGCTGTTTAAAGGTTTCATAAGCAGCAGAAGCATGAACTTTCAGATCACTGGGCTGCAAGGTGTTCCTGTACCTCTGCACTGAACCCATGGGGGCTCTCACCAGGAAAGCAATCCCACAAAGAGAATCTGAGACGGGCACTGGGGATCTCACCTATGAACCCCTTGTGGATCAACAGCACTGAAGGTGATGGTAATTTTCTTCACACTAAGGTGGCTGCTAGATCCAGCCTCAGCAGTAACCCCAAGAGTGGGCAAGTGGCAGGAGTGGCAGAAATCAGCCGGGAAAGAAAAGGACACCAAGACCCAGATGTCAGCAAACGTGCTCGATCGCCAAGGATTAGTGCTCTGGGGAACAGCATCTGGGTTTTGTTGGTTGGGGTTTGGTTTTGGTTTTTTTTTGACTGGGAGCCCCTCAAGACAGCAGCAAACGGGTTTCAAAATATATTACATCTTTTTATTGCCAAGCGTGCAGCAGACCATGAAGTGTGTGGGGGACACAACACTAAGAAAAAACTACAATTTGAGGGAGGGCAAAGCAGTAAAAATTTAAAAATAAGACTACTCCTTACAACTGCCAACACTTGGGTTTAAAGAATCAATTGGAGGAAGTTTCTTAAAAGTACAGTTCTAAATATGGTGTTAGGCCCCAAAACTTTGAAAATGCCGAGGCTTCAGTCTGGGTTAACGCAAACCAGGTGGAGGAAGGAGGCAGACTTGCTAACACTAACTCCACAGGGCCAAATTCTTATTTGTCTCAGCATTTTCTGTAGCAACCAGAAAACTCCCCAGGAATTCAGGCAGGGATAACCCAGGAGGCAGCAGGCAGCAGTGCAGTAGTAGCTGCTGAACACACTGAACTGGGGCCAAACTAGACCCTTGCAGCATCCTCACTCCCAGAGCCAGCCTCGGAGGGGACAGACCGCAGCCTAGCTGCCCGGCTTTCCTGGGGCTGTGGCAGAGCATAGTCAGTCCCTCAGGATGTGATGCTGTGCCATGTCAACACTCTCCACCTCAAAGGGGCAAGGGGCTGAAAGCCAGTCCCCCCAGGCAATGGAGAAGAACTCTCCTCAGGAGGTCCCAAGACGAGCATCCCCACAAGCACAGCATCTCTCCTCTTTGCTATCTCCAGCTCTGGGAAGCAGCACATACTCAGTGTAATCGCTCACTCCACAGCTCCAGAGCTCCAATATGGACCTCAGGCCAATGCTGGGCCAGCCTCAGTGAAGCCAGCCATGTTTCCTTCTTCCTCAACCAAAACACACCTCTGGTCAGATCAGCAGTGAGAAACCAGAGATTAAGTACATTCTTCTTGGAGAGGGCAGCAAAGAGACACAAGGCTGCAAGTCCACACTGGCTTGGGAAAAGGGACTGGAAAGGAAACCTACGGCATTTAAAACTGGTACTAAAGTGCAACAAAAATGTCCTAAACCCTTTGAAATCAATTGCAGTAAGAGGGGTCTGCAAAACTTCAAACCTCCAGTTACTGCAGGGCACTCTTAAAACAAATCCAACAACAACTATGTAAGAGCAGACCAAGGAGCCCTTTGGTGAAGCAAGGAATGAGGCCACCACAGAGAATTTCAGCTCCTGGGGTCAAACATCATATTTAGAACATTTGAAAAAGAAGAAAGTTAAAGCAAAAGAAAAAAAAAAAAAAAACCAAACAAAAATACAATTCTTGAATCTTGCGCAATGAAACAGTTAAACTTTTTGGTGTTTTCAAAAGAAATCCCAACAGACAGCCTGGCATAACTTTATCTGCTTCCTAAGGGAGAGATGCCCGTTTGACCCATGACTCAGGCCACCATGTGCACTGGACATGTTCCATCCTTACGTATGTCTCAGCATTCCTCCACCATTCATAAGAAGAAATTGCTAGATCCTTCCTGTTTACTCTTCAGCCTGAAAGGAAAAACCAAAACTGAAGCTAGATGGAAGATAGCCAGAGGGAGGAGAAAGTTTTCACAGACTGGAGGCCAATCTCATCAGCTCCACGAGCCTGGAAAGTGCAATCCTCAGTGTCGCCTCATTTTAACTTTCCTGGCTGGGCTGCCATCCTCCTCTTCCTCATCACAGTCCTCCGTGTACTCGTAAGACCTTCGCCAATAGTTCTCAGAGCTGAAGTTGCTCCGTCTCCTATGTTTTGGTAAGAGGACTGAGCGCCTGTTTTCCTCTTTATCCATTTCTAGAATCCGTGGCCTATGGAGAGAGAGGGAGAGAAAGAGGGAGTGAGAGCACATCCATGACAGGATTCAGACATCCTGTGTGCAATCACTATCTGCAGTTTTGCACACTTTGAGCAGTGTGACTGACTGTTTCCACATCATTTTCCCAGTACTAGGCACTCAGAGCAGGAACAGATCACAAAATTGCACCTTCCATGAGGAAGTTGAGAACTTCGCTTTCGATGGTGCAAGTCCTTTCCCTTCCCAGGGCAAATTTTGGTCTTTACCTCCACCAGAAACTCTTCCAAACAGTCCGGTCACCTACATTTAAGTGCAGCTTGCAGCCCTAAGAAGGCAGAAGGGTCTGTCTCTCCTACAGCAGAACTCATAGCACAGACCCAAGCTCCATTTTAAGCTGCTGGGGTGCTTGTGGTACAGGATCAAACCACAGCTCTGAACTCCTCTGTCTTCTCTAGTTCTCCCAAATGTTAGCACGTTAGTGCAATTGTTATTCTGCAAAGCTGCCTCTGCTCTCACCTGCAATCCCTTTGCCATAGGACTGGGCTGGTGGGCTGCACAAATCACTTATGTTTTTCTACCCACCATGCCAACTGCCAAATTCCTCTAAGAGATACCACTATCTGATATCCATTCTACTTTCATGTGTTAAACCGGAGTCCTTGAGGCCAAAGGAAGAAAAAAAACATGTTTTTGACACCCATCTAGTGCAGAAGTTTATGCACACACACCCCCAACCCCGATAAGGTCACATCAGGCTGCAAAACAGCTCTCTCAGATCTGCTGATTTGTCCTGCGTGATCGCTTCTCTAATCACATACCAGCCTACTGCATGCTCAGAGGTAAGCTCTTTCATTTAGAGGCTGTCTCCTCTCCCCCAGCTACCTTCCCAGTCAGTCCTAGTCTACATGAATGATCGCTGCTAATAAACAAGCCATCCCCACCCTCCTCCCTCTGGGACAGGTTGAAACACAGACTGGGACCGCACAGTGGCCAAGTCAACGTTTGGTTTTTACACCATGTGCAGAGAACACCGTCTTGATCCTTGGGAAGCTTTGGAATTGGAGAAGAGCAGAAATATTGCACGACAGCGGGCAGACTGGCTATCGCTCGTGGCTATCACAGAGCGCAGTGGTGTTTAAGAGAAGCCTTGCTGCAGAGCTCAAGCTGTCTGAAAGCTCAGCAAGGAGCTCCGCTGAAGGTCAGGTTTACAGGTTCACACAGTCTGGTTGCACACACAAAAATATACACATGCAGCTCGGGAACCAAAACAGCTCCGAGAAGCTTCCCAAGAAGGCCTTCACCTTTCCCAGATAGCAAAACTTCATGTTCTCTCCCAAGACTGCTTTCATAATAGGGTTTAATGCAGCTGCACAGGTTGCTTGGCAATAGAGGTCAAAAATAATTAGCTGCAGGGAAACTATTGTTCTGAATGACTGCATTATCAAGAGCCAGCCAAATCTATTGCTTCTTCATTATGCCACTCACAGGATAAACAATGTAAGCTGCTTACAGACAGAGCTGAGCCTCCGCAAGCCTAGGAGGAATGTATAAAGAACCTCATTCTGATAAAACAGATCTGTACACCACAGGAAGCACCTGGGAGGTGCAAACTAAGATGTTTTTAAGTGTGCTGTGTAGTCTCTCTTATCAGAAGCCAGGAGCCGCAAACACACACTGACCTAGAGACACCATTCAAAACATCATTCCTGGGAGAGATCATCCTACCTGTGAGCAGCATCAGGATCTGCTTTGCGATGGGACCGCTTTGGTTTCAGGATCTGGTCCCGGTTGCTTCCTGTTAGACGGTCAGAGTTATAACCTGGTGGCAACACAGAGCTACTCAGGGATTTTGTTTCCAATCGAGGTGCATCTAGTCTTGTTCTGCAAATATTTAAAGAGAAGAGAATTTGCAAGGAGTTTGTACAGAACCACTGGTGTGCTGCAGCAGACATCTGTCCTAGATGGGCTAAAGCAGAACCCTCAATCCCAGCCACATGGCTCAGGACTATTACGCCTTGGTTAGAGGCAAGAGGAAGACTCAGGGACAGCGTAGTCATGAGGTGAATGTTAATGGTGCTGGGTTTACTGCAATCCCAGTTACGGGACAGAGAGTAGGGGCGTTGGAGCCCCTGTGAAATCCGATGAAATCACAGTGACTCGTCAATAACTCGCAGCTCCAGTTAAGCCACCTGGGAGATACCCCGCAAAATTCATCATCACCTACAACAGTAATAACTGCTTCTATCTGGAAACTCCCTACTGTCTCAAGATCTCACGGGGTCAGGCATTTCTCAGCTTGAGTAAGAGTTGAAGTACAAGTCAGGAGAAGGTCTAGCAAACAGGAGCTGCACGCCATCCCTTCCAGCAGCGCAGCACTACCTTGATCATGCTGGGATAGAAACGCGCACAAGCTACACTGGAGAAGAAGCACAGCTCTCCCCACAGCAGAGCTGTCACTGGCCCAGGGATGACTGTAGCCACGCAGAGGTGGAGGGAGGCAGCAGACTGAGCAGCAGGAATGAAAACCTGATGGCACAGCGCAGTTACCATTCTCAACTTGCAAGCACTGCTAAAGTCTATTTCAAAACACAGGCTGAAGCTTAAGAATGGGGAAAACACTAAAAGGTGGTGCTAGTGCTCCAGAGCTGCCAGCTTCAGAGGGATCCAAGCTACCTCCCAGAAGGAAAGACACCCTTGACATTGTTGCTGCAGCCTGTCTTCTTCCCTGGGATTAGTGGCAAATACAGAATGGGCCTGGGTGAAAGAAAGGGCAGAATCACTACTGACTCTCTGGTTTGGAGCTTTAGCTCCTGAGGGAGGTTTCCACAGGAAAATCTCAACCTAAACTCCTGTTAGGAAGCACGTTCAGTTGCCAAGCTTCCTCTCTGCCATCAGGCAGAGGCTCTTCAGTTAACCAGGGCGATGCCAGGCTGGCACAGGCGAAGCTGGGCACGGCAGCCCCAGGTCTGCTCAGCATTCCAGAAACAAGGAACACTTCCGCAGGGAGTTGCCAGGCTGGAGCCTGTGCTAGTCCACAAGGCCATCATCCTGAGCTGTTCTTGGCTCCAGGACTGGACCCAGTCCAGCTAGAAAAACACCAAAGGCGTTGTGGATCCTGCCCCGCACGAGCTAGGTGGTTTAAATACCTCTCAAATACAACAGCAACTACACGCCTGCAATTAAAACAAACAAACAAACCACCAAATATACTGCAAGGGAGCACCAGCCACGCTCTCTCTGTCCACAGAGCAATGTGGGTATGCGCTGCAGCAGCGGGTACAAGAAGAGGCTGTACTAAAACAGAGAGCAAATTACCTAACGAAGTTCAATTTAAGTAGAACAACTCCCCTTGTAACTGCTTACAGATGGCAACAAAAGCCCTCCAAAATGACTTTTGAGACCCAATTCCATAGGTCTCGTTTCCATCCCCTACCTCTTTCATCATTTCCTGAAATTGAGAACATTGTTCCTCTCCCCCAGCCTCTTGCTCAAAGCACTTCCAAACCTTGCTGTCTCCCCGCCGTCCTGCTCGCCAATACGCAGGAAACACTGTAAATATCCTCACACCACAGCACTGAAGTGTTTATGACCTACTTGGTAACCACGCTGCTCTCGAGCATCCTGCAAAACTCAAGTCAGTTCTCCAGCTCACACAGCTTTGCTCTCCAGCTGCTGCCAGCAAAAACCATCTCTAGAACCACATGCTCAGAGCAGAGGAAAGAGCAGACGCAGACTAAAATGTCTGGAGCCCAGCAGGCTGTGGCAGCCTATTGGGAGCCGAATATCCCAGTTCCGAGCTGCAGCAAAGTTGGTGCTGCCGTATGACCCAAGTGATCTGGTCCTGCTGGAGAGCTCGAGGCGGATTCTCACCGTGAAGAGGAAGAAGAGGAGTTTTACCAGGACGCTGGCTGCTCCCAAGCCTCTCGTGCTGAATGGCTACCAGCGGAAGGAGCTGTTTTCCTGCTTGCATAACACGCTATTTCAGACTGCACAAAGTCGCATGATCTGGGACGAAGGAACGGCATTTGCTGCAGCAGTAGATGCCGCGGGGATGCAAGCGCAAACAAAGGTCATGGCAGCCCTGCTGTGCACGCATGCACGCACACGGGACACGGCGGGGAGACGGCCGCCGTCACAAGGGATAAGCAGCAATTAATAAGCTCTATTTGGCAGCAATCAGCGCGCACCCTTTGGCAAACAGGCAATTGCCATGTATTCACCAGGGCTGCTAAGCTCTACGGAGATTACACAGAAATAATTACCGGGGGGGTTTCCACTTTGCTCAAAAGCCTGCTGTGGTTTCATTCAGCCTGCACGTCAAGTCAGCCCATCGCCCTCTGCATATGACTGGGCAGGAACACTTCTGCTCTAACACTAAGCAAATCAGGCCCCTAAAATCAGGGGAAGACGGAAGAACACACTGCTACAGAAGGATGGCTAAGCAAACAGCCAATTTGGTTCTGCTAGGAGCTAAAAGGCTTTGTCTCTCCAGCAGCAATGCATCAGGTCAGCTGGGTACATGTCCAGTTAGGTGCTTGTCCAGTTACACTTCGAGGGGAAACAGGCTGGACTAAAATAACTCAGCACCCTTAACTTACAGAAGGTGGGGAAAGCAAGAGGCAGAACCAATTTCAACAAGTATGTTAGATATCTACAGCAATTTGGGCAGCTTTAGCTTATTTAGCTGCTTCACAGCCTGGGGCAGGCGGCTGCTCTGTCCCAAAGCCTGGCTAGAGCTGCTGCAGGATTCGGAGGTGCCTTCCACTGGTGCACGGCAGCACTCACACTGCTTTGTTGGCTGCAGTAACCAGTAAGGTGAACACAACAGCCTTTTAGTTCTTATCACAACGCTCTCGCCTTAAACCTCATGTGGCAATAACCAGCTATGGGATGGTTTGGTTCTAATCTGTCTTTCTTTGATCCCACCTGCCACATCCCATCCTGCCTCCCTGAGCCTGTGCTGATTTTGCTTGGCTCATGCCTCAGGGCTGCTGTTTTTCCTGCCTTCATTTCACGGGTCTCTCTAACCAGATGTCCAATTCCACTCCGCTGGCTTTGTGCCGTCTCTTCACAAAGTTGCCAGACTTGTTTTGAAACCAACTAAGCTGTCCAAAGCTCAGCAAGTGTGAATCCAGACCGCTTGACTGCTAGCCTTATGCCAGCCCGGGCCACAGCTCCAACTCTGTCCTCATGCACACACTGTCATCTTGAATTTACAGTACTCCAGTCACGTGTGTTTCCACTTTGCAAGAAGATTTCCTGACAGCAGAATTACTGCTAACAGCTTCTAACGTACAATCAACACGGGTGAACATGTGGCAGTCACATTTTTTTGGTCTCCTAGTAGAAGGAACTGAGGAGAGACGACATTTCTGGACACACAGAAAGGTTATAGAGAGGGAGTTTGGGGTGAGGTTGGTTTATTTTTTCTCCATTTTCTGGAAGAGCTTTAGGAACAGGCATTGGCTGATGCAATGCCATCAGCTGACCAGGACAGTGCATCTTCTAAAACAGGAAACATGCAATACAGTTTAAGAGAGCTTGGCTTCCCAACAACGACTCGAAGGACAAGCCCTGTAAATCTATCACTAAATTTACTGCACCCATTTCTCTTCAATGCCAGTATCTTCCTCCCTCTCCCCAGGAAATTAAAGCCATGCTGCCAAGAAAACATTATCTGGTTTATAGGAGATTCTTCATCACAAGCACCAGCTTCAAAGGACTGTCCAGGTAACTCACACGTGTGGGTATCATACGATCAGACACCTGGATGTGCAGCCCAAAACAAGAGTATAAAATACTAGCTGTTTGGAGTTAGGAAGCTGATGAAAGCCAGGTGCTGGGAAACGAACAGGGCTTGCAAACACAGACATTACAATGAAGTACTGCTGCACAGAGCCAAGAAGTGATTAACTCTGCAGTAACAAGTTCCATCTACTTCCACCAGCCAAGCGATTGGTACGGCAAGACACAAATGAGCATCAGAATGACAGCTAATCAAGATCTAAGATCAAGCCAACAAATTAACAAGCAAGGCAGTTTTAAAGCATTTCTTTAAAAGCACCTTAGGATACATCACACCACCACGTACAAGTTTATCTTACTGTCCAAAGGGCTTCAACACTTACTTTCGAAGGATGATGACAGCTCTTCTCTCCTTGATGTCCTGTGGTCGAATACAGTGTGTAATTTCATCGGCTGCATATCCACTGACAACAAAAACAAAAAGCCACTGTGAGAAAAATGACAGGCAGAAGTAGAAAGTGGTTTCCAGCCTCAACTACTCAGCTTGGCCAGTCATTTCCTAACTTCTACCAGGAATTCCTCCTCTAAATACCATTCCCCGGGCATATGGGAGTTAAACTTCAGTAGAGGAAGAAACTTCAGTAAAGAATGAGGACAGTCAGAGCTTTTTTTGTTTGTTTGTTCTTTGGACTCCATTTTTTAGCATACACCAGAGGAAACTGCCACCTGCCACAACATTGTGAAATAAGGCATGTAGAAAATGGGTTTATGGAGTGTAAATTCAGCCAATTCGTTTATCAAGAAATTAGAGAGTAACAGGGGAAAAAATATCAGCATATTGCTCCAAAGTATCTTCTCGTGCATGTCCCTGAGCAAGAACATCTCTCACATGTGCAGTAAACCCAGACATGGATGTGTACCAGAGTCAATGAGAACATTTGTCAGTCAAGGAGGGGCTGCAGTGGTAGAAGAGCCAAATGTCTCACCTCCCTCAGCTGGGCACAGATGCTGCCATCTCTGCACCCTCGCCTTCTCTGCTACCCACCACGTGGCATCCTGGCAGGAGCATATCTTATCACTCACACGGGTGCTAAGGAGCAGGTCCGAGAGGTGGGCCTGCCCTCTACCTGCAGTTTGGAGAGTGTGTTCACAAAAGAGTCTTCTAGACTCCAATACAGGGAAAAAGAGAAGGTAAATGCCTTCAGAGCCTCCCAAAACAACTGGCAAGGACAAGAAGTGACTTGGACAAAGGCTGCTCACGCCACACACAGCTAGCACTCCCCCAGTAGTTTAACCTGAAGAAGAAATCACCGAGCTCATTCTCCCCCACGAGGCTTTACTATGAAGTGACTGCCATGGCAGCTGCCACCCAGCCCTCCAGGAGCACGGCCAGGGTCATCAGCTTGCGGGTTATCCAGGACACTCAGAGCAGAGAACAGATCATGCACACACAGGTCTCCTCTGGAGATGGGACCGCGTTTCCTTTATCTGATTAGATAACCCACCCACTCATCACGAAAAACACACCTCAAAGGTAGATTTACTGCTTTGAGAAGAGAGTTAAGAGTCTAAAGCCTGATCAGTTAAAACAGGGGTTTGATGTCCATCCCCCCCCGTCCTCCAGAGCGTTGCAGAACAAGGCAGCGCTATGCGAAAGGGCTTATAATGATGCTCTATTATGTTCCAGGAATCTCTGCGTCAAGCTCCAGCGAATTCATTAATATCACCCACGTTAAAATTCAACTCAGCACATCCTCAGCAACACCCTGAACATCAGGAAAAGGTCTGCTTCCAGACCTGAGCTCTCCATTGTGAGATACCAGCCTGGCCATTGGTTCTCGCTCCCCAGGCAGGAACCTGCTTTTCAGCTCACTTTTAGGGTGGCACTGGGCAGAGCTGGTGGTCCCAGATGCAGATGGGCACCACCAAAGCGACAGCCCTGGTACCCAAGGCCCTAATGGGGAACCACAAGTCTGCCCAGTGCCATGCTGGTGTGGGAAAACTCAGCTTGCATCATATCAGATATAGCGATAGCATCTCTCTCTGTGGGCCTCCAGCAAAAGGATTCACACAGGCACCAGCCAGAGAAACGGAAGAACAGGATTATTTGGTTGTGTCACGCTTGTTCCACTTTGTGCCAGCATGAACTTCTCACCCATTGCCTGGCCTTGCTGCATCCTGATGATAGGTGAAGGGGCAGATGCTGGAACAAAACACCCGTAATGATATCGAGGGTCTATCCGGAAATTTCTTGTGCAGAAAAGAAAATCAAAGCACGAGGTAAGAGATAACATGGTAAAGAAACCCCTAAGTTGCTGCCCACAGGGATACCTGAGCATGTCTCTGGCCTAAAGCTTTTTCCAGAAGAACACAGGGAGGTGCAGATGCTGTCCACACACTCCCTCAATTAACACCCCAACTCCTAACTAACCTGTCACACCTTATATCCCCAACTCCTCCCCGAGTCTCTTTTTCCCTCCAGAAGAGCTGCTGCTGAGCCACAACATAACTGATTCATGTGGAGGTAAGAGCAGATTTACTTTTTTTTGTACAAACATCACCAGAAAGGAGGCCCTGAAGTTCTGCAGAGTCTCTAACAAGAAATATTCCTACAGATTAACAACAGCCAGGCCAGCTCAGGGGCAGCAGGACCTCACACACTGGCCCATCGCAGGGTTTGAGCAACTCAAGGCTTTACTTGTGGTTCAGGAAAGCTGCTGCCACAAACCACGGATGTGACACCGACCAGGTTCAAGCAGAGCTTGAAGAAATCTATTTGCCTCATCACCACTGGCACACACAGAACTTCCTCTGCACCAACGGCTTGGTCTCAGGGATCAGATTTTTCTGGAAAAGCCTCTAATCCAGGCAGTTGTGGAGAGATTCCTCCGGCTGGGAAGCAAGCAGGTTCACCCTCCAGAGACTCCAGCCAGCCCTGAATCTGCTACCATCAGGCAATGCCTTGAGACAACAGGAGAGACAAACATCACGATGTTTCCACTACTATTACAAACAGCAGGGAGACGACCTGGAGCACTCACCAGCTGCAGAAGGGAAGCCCATATGGCACACAAACTCTCAGAACTTGGGAAGTGTTACCTTTAGTCATTTATTCCTCAGGCTGATGGCAACTGCACTATTTCCCCCAACACCCAGCAGCTAAACAAAAGCCAGCTGGGTGCTGAGATTTGCTCCCCACAACAGCAGCTACGGGGCACAGTTGTAGGGTTTCGGCATGGTACGGGGGTCCGGCTGCAATCACCCACCCCAGCTGGCTCCACATCCCCCAGCTGCCACCCTTTATTCCAGGCTAACCATTTTTTTTAAAGCACTTGTTCCCCAGATGAATGGGCAAATTCCTTTATCTCCTCCCCACCGCTTCTATCAAGGGATGCTTATCAAATTGTTGTTAAAAAAAGGAAACCCACCAACATGGTCCAGCCTGCAGCCCCCAACAGGCAGCTGATGGTCCACAGGACTGAAATCCAACTTCCCTCCAACTGCCCAAGAAGAACAGCACAAACCAAGGCACTGCTGCTATATTCTCCTGGCCTGGCTGACAGCAGGACAAACCTGCAGGAACAACCACTTCCTGGGGCTTCAGGAGAAAAGGGGACTGGAGGACGCTTTCTTCTAGATGCCAAAACTTACAAGGGGAAATCTTCACCGCAGGTGTGAAAGGAGAGGAAAAAGTGCCTTGCTGGAAGAGCAAAGGGCTCATTAGCAGGTTGCAGGGTGGCTTAACCTTTGTCTTGCTGGCAGAGGTGCACAGTCCAGCCAGGAGAATCTCCAGTCCACCTTTTAAATGCTAACCTGTCATCTTGAGATCTGAGTACTTTCCAGGGAGGTTGAGGAAGGTTCAGTGTTTGCAAGCACCACAGCCTGTAGGCAAGTAAAGTCAAGGGAAGGATATAGGGAAAGCCCCTCTGGGGACTTCCTGCCAGGTACGTGCTACAAAATCAGGAGGACAATTTGGAATAAGCTGCTGAGAGCAGGAACAAGACACGGGTGATCCGGGGAGAGCTGGAGAACGACGTGGGGGCAAACAGAGACATCTCACAGCTTTCTTTAGATCCTCATGATTTCCACACAGTAACCCAACACACGCAGCTACTCTGGCTTCCCCGGAAAGGCGGCACGCCAGCAGCAGCCACTGACCCAGCAATATTTGAATCACAGACATTACAAGCATGCCATTTCTATCTGCGCCGTTTCCCTATCTCCAGGGCAACTGCCTTCAGCAACTGTTTACTGGGAGGAGAAAAAGCCAAGTTTGGGAAGTTGACTTAAACAGGAGGAAGGGTTGGATTTCTGAGATACGCCCCTGAGAGCCTACCGACAAGTCTACACCTCTCCCCACTCCTCCCAACTTGCTGGGGTTAGAGGGGAGACAAGGAGATCAGGAGGAGACAGGGACATCCCCGGGGAGTCCAGGAACTTGTATCAAGCCAGGATCATATCATCACAGAACAATCACTTTAGCAGAATCTCTCTTAAGTGAGTGCTAAGTATCTGCTAACTGCTGTACCAAAATTGAAATAATCCCTGGTTTAAAAATCTATTATTTGCTGGAAAGCAGAACATCTAACCATGGATTAAGCTAGCAAATGCCTGGGGCAGGCCAGTCAGAAAGCAACCCCTCTCTTTGGAGGGAAATAGATATCTGTGTTTGCTTTGTAAAGTTGCTTCAGCCACGTTAATAAACTGATTATGGCACCCAGGTGACGCTGGACAACAACCCAAACACACAGGCCTGGGAGACACCCCACCCCGGTTCTGGAAGCCCTGAATCAGATGCCTCTTCCTGGCAGTTTTGGGGGAAGAGTGAGAGACTGGGACAAGAAAACATCATTTTCTTGTCCTGGAGCAGAGAAAAGCACCTGCTTGTTTTCCTGTCATCCTCCACTCCGAAGTCCTGATCCTCCTTCAGATGTAAGGCCATGAGAGTTTTCCTAGTGGCTTTGACTACAAGACTACAGCCTGACCCGGTGCGAACAGCTCTGCCACCACACTCCTAAGCAAGAAAAAACTCTCACTGTCCTTCAAAAAGACCCCTGGCTGTGAAAGGACAGACAGCTATTTACTCCAGGCTCCCCCTGGGGAAAAGGCAGCACAGGGGTTCTTATCACCAGCAGGAAAATTAGGGTAGAAAGTTTCCCTCCTCCTGCCTAAGAGGAGGAGTCGGGGAACAGAACGCCTGCCTCGCACCCGGCACTCTCCATCCCCAGGGATGGAGCTTGCTCTGCAGTAAAAAGGACATGTGGCAGGTCAGGTCCCTCTCCGGTCCCGTTTCGTGCAACTACCCTGACCTCTGCCCCTCTCCTGCCCCGGTCGACCCACCAGAGACTGGAAAATGTCCTCAGCGCCGTTCCCGCTTCCCTCTGCAGCCTCCCTCATCCCTCGCTAATCCACAGAAGTTACCTAACGCAGGGGGTACAGCGAGGATTAGTTAATGTTTGTGCAGCTTTTCCGAGATAAAAGCTACGTGAGATCTCAGCATTTATTATTGATGCACTAGTCAGTGGTGTGAGGCTGTGTGTATGTGTGTGTGGGGCGGCGAGGCTGGGGTNCACTTTACAAGCCAAAGCAAAGGATTGTGTTACGGCCTAAGAGCCCTGAAAACCAGCTTGGACCTTCACCAGTCCAAAAAAAAAAAAATAAATAAAAAATTGAATCCCCAAACAGGGATATAGTTGGTTGCTTGGAGCACTGCTGGCAGAGTCCAGGCAATCCCTGCAGGGAGCACTCTGACCTTCAGGGACACCTCACAGTCAGGCAGCTCCGGTGCCAGGCTTTGGGCCACCCTTCCCAAGACCCGGAGGCAGGTGTGTCCCTCTACACATCAGCCCACGCACACCCTGCCTGTCCCCTCACCTGCCTGCCCAGCACGTCCTGGGAGGCAGCGGGGATTAGGAAGCAGGCGTTTCCCAGCGCCAATCCCAGCTTTACTACCGGCTGGCTGTGTGACCTTGGGCAGGTCATTTCACCTCCACAGCCTTTCCCTCGCTTGCAAGAACGCATGCGACGTCCTTTCTTGCACCCACGACCCATCGTGTTTCCAAGTGACAGTCCCACGGGGGCTCTGCACTCCGGTCTCCCCATCACGGTCAGACAGGGGAGGGTTTAGCATTCCCAGTTCACAGACTGGGAAGACGAGGCCATTCACACCTCCTCGCCACACTTAAGGTCAGGTTGGGAAGGCACCAGGGCCGGGCTAAGAATAGACCCGGCCGCCCCGTCCCAACCAGCTGCTCCGCTCTGAGCTCTGACCGCTCTCTCGGGCACAGGATCCATTTTGTGTCTCGATGTGTTATTTTAACCATTTACGGGCACTCGGCTCCGCAAATGGCCACGCTCCCGCCAAAACTTGCCTCGAGCCCTACGGAGAGGACAGCCCCCCCCGCCCCCCAGTCCCCATCCACCACGGCGGCAGGACGCCCTCCAGCTCCTTCCTTTCGCCCCTTCCACCGCAGCGAGACCCTGCACGCCTACAGGCGGGTGAGATCAAGCCTGAGCCGCTGTCAGGGTGTGCATCCTCGTGCCTCGTGATTAGCGTTACACAACCGAGCCCCGGCACGTTAGCGGAGGCCTCGGCGATGAGGGCGAATTACCTGAGCACCGTGACGCTTCCCCTCTTCACGGGCAGGAAGAGAACGGGCTCCGAGACCCTGATGGGTTTGAACTGGAATTTACACCCGAAGCAGAGCGCCGAGTCGCTGAAGAAGGAGACCGAGACGATGGGCCTCTCAAAGATATGGATGGGGTCCACATGGGAGACAATGCAGCCCCCCGGCTGGTAGTCGTTGATGACGGCACTGTTCACAAAGCCCTCGGGAATCACCCGGTGCTCCACCAGCTTCCTGATCACCAGGTCGTGCACCCACTCTGGGATGGCGTCCACCTCCCCCCGCGGGTACAGGCGCTCCTGGCCGGGGCCTCGTCTCTGCAGCTGAGACCCGTAGGTGTAGCCCTCCCCGAAAAAATACTTGTTCCGCAGCGGGGCCCGATCCACCGTGTGCTCCTTGTAGAGCCCCTTCTCCGCCCGGGACACCACCTCCTCGATCCGCGCCTCGATCTTGGCGCACTCCTCGGCGCTGAAGAGGCGAAGCTGGCGGATGCCACTTTTGACTTTCCGAGCTTCTTCCTCCTCCTTCTGCTCCTCGTAGTCACTGGGCTCGGAACCGGAGTCCTCCTGGTGCCGTCGCTTGCGATCGTAGGGGGGCTCGGGGGGCTCCCGCGGGAGGTTCCCGCCGTTGCTGCCGCCTTTGTGGCCGTCCCGGTAGGGCATCATGGACTTGAGCTTCTCCCGCAGGTCCGTGTAACCGCTGCCGGCCATAGTGCGTCCACAGCCCCCGCCTCTATCGATCCCGGCGCTGCAGGCGGCGGCGGGAGGCGGCGGCGGCGGGGGGGGACGCAACGCTGCTATTCATGGCACCCGCCGCCCTGCTGGGGAAGAACACCGAAGGGACGGGGAGGTGAGGACGGGGACTCCCCCTCCCGCCACCGGCCGGCCCGGGCCCCCAATCCCCAGAGACGGGACCCCACCACCGCACCGCCCCACCCCCCCACACCGCCTCCCTCTCGGTTCCCTCCCACTCTGCCGCCCCTCCCGGAGAGAAGGGGGCGGCCCACCGAACTCC
>VXBJ01006975.1:641735-680060 GCA_013400055.1 Nycticryphes semicollaris
AGGTCATACGCAGTGGGGATGTGGTGGCGGTCCTTGGCTCGGTGCTGGAGGGCGGCCAGCTTGGCCACGTGCGGGAAGTGCTGCTCTCCCGCCCTTGCGGGCGGCAGGATGGTGAACAGCCCCTTGAGGTAGTCGGGGAGCACCTGGGTCAGACAGAACACAGGGACACAGCTCGGGGACAGGGAGAGGGGACAAAGGGGGGCAGCCCCAGGGGAGTCTGGTGAAGTGACACAACCTGGTTGTAGTGGACAGTGACATAGAGCTCATTGTCAAACTTGAGGGGCTGGCTCCAGACCACACGGCGGCACCAGAAGGTGTAGCTGGTGTCCCGGCGCTCCGTCTCAGCGGCCACGTCCAGGACATATTCCCGGCGGGTCAGTGGCCGCACACTCTGCCCTGCACCACCCCAGGAGCCTGAGCATGGCCACCACACATGGCACCCACCAGCAGCATGTCTGTCCCCACCAACCCCTTACCTCTGTCAGTCACCACAAAAAGGATGTACTCGTCGAAGGCCTCTGGGTGCTGCAGGCCCATCTCGCTGCACAGCTCCTCAATCACATCCAGAGCTACCTGGGCATGGGGATAAGCAGATGGGATGCCACCACATCCCCCTGCCATGCTCAGGACCACCAATAGGTCCTGCATTGAAGCTCATCCAATGCAGCTCCCTTGTGAAGGGATGTCCCTTTCCCAGAGAACAAAGTCCCGCAGCTCAGGGACAGCCAAGGGCTGCAGCCCCACTCCATTCACACCCGCGGGGTTCCCCTGGCCCGGGGATCACCACGAGCCCAGGCTGCACCAAGCCTCTTGTCCCCAAAACTGTTGTCCCCTCTGACTCACTGAACATGTCTTGATCTTGAGGTGCCTCTCGATGCCACCANTGAGGTAGTCGGGGAGCACCTGGGTCAGACAGAACACAGGGACACAGCTCGGGGACAGGGAGAGGGGACAAAGGGGGGCAGCCCCAGGGGAGTCTGGTGAAGTGACCCAACCTGGTTGTAGTGGACAGTGACATAGAGCTCATTGTCAAACTTGAGGGGCTGGCTCCAGACCACACGGCGGCACCAGAAGGTGTAGCTGGTGTCCCGGCGCTCCGTCTCAGCGGCCACGTCCAGGACATATTCCCGGCGGGTCAGTGGCCGCACACTCTGCCCTGCACCACCCCAGGAGCCTGAGCATGGCCACCACACATGGCACCCACCAGCAGCATGTCTGTCCCCACCAACCCCTTACCTCTGTCAGTCACCACAAAAAGGATGTACTCGTCGAAGGCCTCTGGGTGCTGCAGGCCCATCTCGCTGCACAGCTCCTCAATCACATCCAGAGCTACCTGGGCATGGGGACAAGCAGATGGGATGCCACCACATCCCCCTGCCATGCTCAGGACCACCAATAGGTCCTGCATTGAAGCTCATCCAATGCAGCTCCCTTGTGAAGGGATGTCCCTTTCCCAGAGAACAAAGTCCCGCAGCTCAGGGACAGCCAAGGGCTGCAGCCCCACTCCATTCACACCCGCGGGGTTCCCCTGGCCCGGGGATCACCACGAGCCCAGGCTGCACCAAGCCTCTTGTCCCCAAAACTGTTGTCCCCTCTGACTCACTGAACATGTCTTGATCTTGAGGTGCCTCTCGATGCCACCAGGCAGGAGGAAGAGCTGGCGCTTGGCACTGCGTCCAGCCTGTTGGGGACACACACACGTTGGGGCACAGGACAGGCCTTCACACAGCAAGACCCCAAAGGACACCCCAAATCCCCAAGCTATTCTGCGGTGACCATCCTATGGACATCAGTATGTATTTGGCCTGGGTGACCCATTGTGCACTCCACCCCACAGACGCTGAGCTGCGTCCCTGCTGGGGACCCCTGAAAGCTCAGGGCACCCCAAAGTGGTTCTCCTGAAGAGCAGCTCCCATGAAGGACTGGGTTCCCCACCCCAGCAAGGGGCCATCAGCTCAGCTCCAAGGCAGTGTCTGGGGGGGAGATCCTGAACCCATGGTGGGGATCCTGAGCCTATGGGGGGGGATCCCGAACCTCCAGGGAGGATCTCAGGGTGACATCAGCCCTGCTCTGTGCCCCATGGGCACCAGTTCTCACCACCATGGCTTTGAGCTCCATGCTGCTGGGGAAGAGGCTGCGGCCACCAAACTGCAGGGTCTTCCGCAGGTTTTGCTCACAGGCTTTGGCGATGCCTGGTGGGGACAGAGATCGGGGTGAAGGATGAGGCAGAGCTACCTCTACAGAGCCCTGTGATACCCCTGGGTGTCCTTCCCCACCCGTGTGCTGGGTGTCCACAGCCCCTACCCTGGAAGGGCAGCTCCGAGTGCCTGCTGGCATCCTGCAGGAAGGCCAGGAGGAAGGGCTTGAGCACCTCAGAGCACTTGTAGTAAGCAGCGAGGATGTAGAGCAGCCTCCAGCCCTTCTGGCAGCTGTCCCTGCCGGGAAGATTCGGGGCTGAGCCCCTGGAGAGGGTGAGGGTGCCCACAATAGCTGCAATGGCACCCACCACCCTGGGGGACAACGCAGCCCACTGTGAGGTTGGGGTCCCTGGGTCTCCCCCCGTGTTGGGGTTGCTCAGCCTGGCAAGGGACAAAAGTGTCCCTTGAGCCAGACTATGCTGTCCCAGATGGGGTAGACACCATGGGTATAGGAACTCACAGCTTGGAGCTAGTGTTGTTGGTGACCTGCTTGATGATCTGGCAGTACACCTCGTCCCGCAGGACCTCCTGCTCTGCGCATAGCTGGGGGACAGGCACGGCTCGCTCTGTGATTGGGGATGTCCCCTTCTGCCACCCTCCTCCTCAGGCCACCCCCAGGATTCACCGCCCCAATGGGAGATTTACCTTGAGGATGGTGCAGATGGCATCCAATTCTGTCTGCCCCCGCAGAGGGTGGTCACCCATGAACTTCATCACGGCTGAGGATGACAAAGCCACACAGGGACACAGCTCACCCTATCCCTTCCTTTTTCTGGGGACATGCTCCCTGGGGTGTGGGCAACAGCATGGACACTCGGGGAAGTGGGACTAGAGGAGCTAAACCCTCTCTGTGTCCCCCCATCTGCTCACCCTGGTCCTGCCCCACTCTCTTCCAAGAATAGCTGGGGCTAGAGATTGCTGTGGCACAGGGGGACAGCGTGCTTGTTCCCCCTCACCTACCTTGGAAAGCCTCAGTGGCCAGTTTGCTGATGCCACCATCCATGAATTCGATGAGTGATTCCTGGATGGGGATCTGGAAGGGAAGAGAGTTAGCTCCCAGGAGCAGCCAGGGATGGGATTGGGGTTGGGGTGGCATTTGGGGTGCTCCCAAGCACACCAGGACTTTGTGGGGACCCATAGGTTATGGCAGAGCAGGGCCACCCTGAGGCACCATGCTTCCCCACACCTTGGTGAATGTCAGCATCTCCAGCACATCAGGTACATCCCTCTTTGTCCTTGTCCCACAGGATTCCCTGGGAGAGGTAAAAAGGAACGGGTTGGCACAGGTGTCCCTGACACAGGTTGTCCTCATCCCATGACCAGACACTCACGTGGTGCTGTGCCGCGCTGCACGGAAATACCGCCGGGCGAAGGCCAGCATGGGGCAAGTCCCCACATCAGCCCCAAGCCGCTCACTGCCATCTCCCCCCGGACCCTCCACAAAGGCGGTGCTGGCAGGGGATGCCTGTGAAGAGGGACAGTGGGTGACAGGCACAGCCAAAACCATGCCTGCAACAGCCCTGGGCCAGCACCCACCTCGGTTTTCCGGTCTAACTCCTGGGCCACTGCGGTGGAGGCCACGGCCACAGCCACGGCCGACGAAGATGCCACCTTGCCCTGTTTGTTCCTGGGCTCCTCTTTCCTCTCCGCCGGCAAGTGGACAAAGTCAGGGGCTGCGACGGGCTGGACATACTCAGTGGGGAAGAGCCCTGACCTGCCGTGGATGGCCCCAAACTTCCATCCTGTGCCGGGCAGATGGTGGGGATGGCCTCAGGATGGCAGCCCTGGGGGTCACCCCCTCAAAAAGCCTGTTTCCAGGGAAACTGGCTGCGGGTTTTGGGTGGAAACGGCTATGGTTTGGCAGAGACCCACAAATCCCATCCCTCAGGGATGTGAGGCACCACCCAGTGACACCCAGGGTGGGTACTGAGGGGAGCGTCTCCCTGCATCAGGTCGGTGCTGAAAAGACCTCAGACCATCCTTCTGGGCAGTGACAGAGGCAGGATTCTGCTCCATGCCCCAGCCCAGAGGAGGGGACACAGCTCAGGGCAGTGTATACGTATTGGGGACATGCACAGGGATGTCATGGCACCCACCAAAATCCTGGGTGCCTGTCTTCAGCTCCTCCAGGTACATCACCTTCTTGCGGACCACACAGCCATAGTACTGGTCTGCAGGGACATCATGGGGATGTGAAGTGTCACAGGATGCAAGGCCAGGGCATGGCCACCTCCAGGGCCAGCGAAGCCATCAGTCCTGCTGCCCCCATGCCCCTTTTGAAGGAGTTTCAGCATGGGGGGAGCTGTGAGGGGGCCACTCACCTCTCTCAGGGTGCTCCAGTGGCTGCAGGTGGATGATGTCCCCTTTGTGGAAGCTGAGCTGGCGCCCGTCCTCTGGGCTATAGTTCCTCACAGCCACCACGTACTGGGAGTCCTGGGCACATGGGGGGGCTGGCACAGCCCATGCATGCAGGAGCACCCACACGCACCCACACATACCCAGCACAGGGGCTTCAACCACCCATGGCTGCAGGACCACCCCAGGGTGCTCCCCCCAGCTATGGTCCCATTTGCAAGGTGCCCTCCACTGCCCACCCCTGCCCTGCAAACACAGGCATGCAGGAAGGGCCTGACCCCCAGGACACGCCCTCAGCTGCCCCTCCTGACTCCATGGTATCCCCCACCTTCCTGAGCTCCGTGATGAAGTGGTCGACCATGGCTTTGACCTGGGGGGCTTTGGGGGAGAAGAGGATGAGCTTCTCGCTGCGCAGATTGAACTCCAGCATGTTCCTGGACGGAGTGGTGACGAACAGCACGTCGGCGTAGCTGGGGCAGGGCAAGGGGAGGCTGAAAACACCCGGCACCTACAGCACCCATCTCACCCTGACCATCCTGGCTCCTCGCCCCTACCTGTACGCCCGCAGCACCCGCAGCTGCTCCCCGGGGACATTGGTGCCCTTCACCAGCCGCAGCAGCTTGATGCCGGCATGGGACACGGCCAGGATCTGCACGCCTGTCCCCACGCTGCCCTGCAGGGCCAGGACACTGCCTCAGCTAGGGGCACAGGGTAGTGGTGCCCCCCACACCGACTCACCCCATGGCCAGACCCTCACCGTGGCCGGGAAGAGGCGTGAGAAATACACTTCGCAGCCATCGCGGGCTGCGGCGATGATCTCCCTCTTGACGCTTTCGGTGGCCACAGGGCTGAAAGAGTCCAGCTTGTTTTCCGCTTTAGGGAGAAATACCCACTGGTGAGTGTTCCCCCTCCCCTGGGAGGATCCAGACACAAGGCTCAAGGGGAGAGTGGGGATGCTCATCCCCTTCCCCATCCTGGCAGGACTGTGATAGAGAGTCAGGCCCCATCCCCTCCAACCCCGGGCACCCCCTAATGCAGCAATCCTGGCTGAGACCTGACACAATCGTTGCTCTGTGGAGCACTAAATCACAGGGGACTTATTGCTTTTGGAGGATAAACAACCCAGGCTTTAAGCAGAGCTGGTTGTGACCTAGAGATTCCCAGGAGATGAGGATGGGGACCAGAACGGCTGGGTGTAAGGGCCCCCCAGGGTGTGAGACCCCCCAGCCCGGGAACTGTGGGATGCAGGGGTGTGGGCGAGGAATACCGAAGAGGGATTTCAAGCGGAGCCGTTCTTCCTGGCTGATCCGGATGCAGGTGTCAGAGATTGTGTCGTTGAAGATCTGGGCAAAGGGGGTGAGGACCGGCAGGGCTGCCCCCCCAGCCCCTCTTCTCTGCATGGTCCCCGCTGTGGCTTGGGGAAGCCAAGGTGAGGGGATACCGCAGTTCCCAGGGACCCCTGAGGGGGCTTCAGGGCCAGTTCAGTGCCTCACCTGCCGGAAGATGAGGTCAAGCAGCAGCGGGTTGTTGATGCTGTCCTTGGGGTAGAAAACCTGCCAGGAGGGAGACCAACATAGCATCGCTGGTACTGCCCACCCTGCAGGGGCTCAGCCTCAATGAAAAGTCCCCTTTATCCTCACAGCACTTTGACACCAGTCTGTCCCCCCCATCCCCACACCTCCTTCCGGATGTATATTTTCCAGGGCACGTTGTGGTAGGTGTAGAAGTCCTCGCTGCAGCTCCGGTGCAGCTGGGTCTGGACCTGCTGCCCCTCGGACGGGAGCTCCCGGGAGACAGAGACTGTGAAAGGATGGAAAGCCCTGTACTTCCCTGGGGGGGACACCACTAACAGCCCCTCTCTCCCAGGGAAACAGAGGCATGAAGCCCAGCTGGGGCAAGGAGAAAGTTTAGCTGAGCCCAGTGGTTATCCCATGAGGATGCTGCAGAGCTGGATCCACATGCAGCTGTATTAGGCATCACTTGGTGTCACCAGGGAGGATGAGGTGCCCCACTCTGCCCTGTCAACCCAGCCATGGGACAAGGTGCTCTGCGATACCTGGGGGCCGTGTGGCCACTGGACGCCCGGTTGGTGCTCGCAGTGGGTACCTGCTACTGGTGACCGGCTTCACAGTGGCCACCACCTCCTTGGGGCCCTGCAGGGCAGAGAGCAGGCTGCAGTCCGGGCCAGCAGCTCCTCCAGCCCAATATGGGGGACACAGGGACAGCTGCACCCCTACCATAGCCGCTGGTACCCGGGCTGCCGAGAGCTGCTCTTTCAGGATCTGCATGGCTTCCTCATGGGGGTCCAGCTTCTTCCCAAAGAGCTTGCTGTGGAGACAGCACCTCAAATTGCCTGCACCCCAGCATCATCTGTACCTTGCACCATCTGCGTCCCAGTATCACCTGTGCCTGGCATCATCTGCATCCCAGTATCATCTACATCCCAGCATTGCTTGCATCCCAACATCACCTGCACCCTGACATTGCCTGCACCTCAGCAGGAGAAGCCCGGGTGGGTACCTGGGGGGCTGGGAGCCACGTGGGGCTGGTTGGCACTGCCGGATGATGTTGCGGATGTCATGCGTGGGCCGTGGGAAGTGCTCCGAGTTGAGCCGGGAATGCCGCACCAGCTCACCCGGCCAGTGCCGGCCCACGGGTGCTGCGGGGCCAAGAAGGCGGTTGAGGGGTGGGAGGGAGGGGCAGGCATCACCCTCATGCCTGAAGCAACGAGTGCCCATTGACCCCTTCATTGCACTGGGACCCCTTACCGGTTTTCTGCAAGTAGGGCCGGGGCTGGGGGGCACGAACTGGCATCCCCTCTGTTGTTCTACCCTGTGAGGGACACCGTGCTGTGAGGATCTGGCACCCCCCTAGCTGTCCCCACCCCTGGGGAGCTGCCCAGGAGAGCTGCCCCACAGCAGAAGCTGGGCAGGGCTTAACCCCTCCCGGCCCCCCCAGCCCTGTCCCACTGACCGGGGGTCCAGTTGGCTGGTTGGCATCTGCCTGGCGCTGAGGTGAAGGGTCTGGCTCTGGGCCTGTGACAGCAAAGGAGGAGAGCTCAACGTCTTGCGGTCCCATACTGGGTCTGTGGGGTGCTGGGTGGAGGGATGTCCTCCACACCACGGACCAGGTGGGGAAACTGAGGCAGGGATCTGGGTCGGGATGCAGAAGCACTTGGGGTGCTCACCCCTCAGTTGATGTGTCTCTGCGGGCACTGGGGGTCCACTCTGCTTGGCGCCACCTCTGTCCCCCCCTCCCGTACCACCTCCTCCCTTCATCCTCTGTGAGATGGCAGCTGGCTTCTCCAGCTCCTGGTGGGCAGGTGTCAGGGGACAGAGGCCAAGCCACCTGCACCCCCAAAATGCTGGACCCTTTCTGCCTTGGGCAGGGGGATGCCCCTCTCACCCCATTGCCGTAGGAGAGCACAGGGTCAAAGAGGCTGTCCAGGTACCGGTCCAGACCCTTCTGGCTCCGGGGCTCCCCAAATTCCCCATCTGTTGGGGAATGAGGGATGAGTCACCAGTGGCAGGGCTGCACTGGCATGGCAGGACTTCACCAGCAAGGCCTTGCTGAGGGGCCAAGGGAGAAGATGCTCTACCGTGGGCGGGATACGCCTCCGTGGATGGCAGTGTGGGGGCTTTCACAGCTGGAGGGGGAGGCACTTCATCCAAATCCAATCCATGTCCCAGCACCCTGCAGAGAGGGAGGATGTGCTCATCCCACACACACGGGGTGCCAGAACCCCACCCATGACCCTGACCCGCACCTCTGCCAGCACCCATCCAGCCCAGCATCAGTGCTTCCTCAGTAGCCCCATGGTGGGGGACCCATCCCTGCCCGGGTACCTACGCCCGGCTGTCCCTGCTGCGGCTCTCAGTCCCCTCCCATGCGACGAGGAAGCAGGACTTCTGCTTGGGGAAGCCCCGGAGCAGCTCAAGGTCAGAGATGAGGTCCAGGACATAGTCGTGGCCGGCCAGCTCAGCCCACTGGGCACCCGCCTTCATGGCCACAGACCAGCCACGCCAGCCCTCCACAAGGCCCCTGCCAACAGGAGGACATTGGGGATGGGGACAGGCTGCCAGCAGTGCCCTACCTCCATGGGGACACCCTGCCCACAAGCTGGGCATTCCAGATCCTGAGGTCACCTGAAGTGGCCCCAGGGTGATGCTGTGCACTGTGCTTGCCCCACTGGCTGGGGAGGTGCCAAACTGGCACGTACCTGTGCTTCAGGACATCCCCTGCCAGGTCCTCGCCTGTGCTCCAGGAGTGGATGGGGCAGGAGAACTGGTCGCCTGGGGAGGGATGGGCGGTGAGCAGGTCCCGCAGGTCACCTCCTGCCCATGATTGTAGCAGGGTGGTCAAGTGGGGACCGACCCTCCCCACCAGTGTCCCCAGCCCTGAACCGCCCCGCACCGTTGAAGCAGTGGAGGTCGAGCGCCATGCTGGCTTGCTGCCGGTTCGCCGTCCACTCCAGCAGCGAGGGCGGGAAGGCACGGGCGGCCTCAGCACCCAGCTGTGACCTTGCCATGGCGTGCATCAGCTTGCGCTGGCACACTGGCTTGTAGCCAGCAAAGGCATAGTCAGAGACGAACCTGCAGGGAAGGGAGGATGCTGCAGGAGGGACCTAAGCAGCATCCCCAGGTACATGTGCCAGGCTGGCCCAGGGGAACACGGAGGGACCTCAGAGCATCCCTAGAGGAATCTGGGCAGTGGCCCTGGCCATGTGTGCCAGGCTCATCCAAGGGATTTTGGAGGAACTGAGCATAGTCCCTGGCCATGTGTGCCAGGCTGGCCCTGGGTACCATGGAGTGTCCCCAGCACAACATGGGTAGCATCCCTGGGCACATACGGCCCAAGGGATCCTGGAGGGACCTGGTGGGATTTGGACAGCATGTGCCAGGCTGCTCTGGAGACCCTCTGGAGAGACCGAAGAGTGTCCCCAAACACAAATACCAGGGTATTCCTTAAGGGTTCCAGCCAGCCCCGGTGCCCAGCCCTGTCCCCAGCCCTGGCTCACTTGAGAAGGTACTTGTCGAAGGCAGTGGAGGGGGGGAAGGCGCTGAGGCAGGCGGCCAGCAGTAGCCAGCCCCGTTCCTCGTTGTTGACGTTGGTATTACGCCAGACCTGGTTGGCGGCTTGTGCCAGGAGCTCGTCCCGCAGCCCTGGTGCCGACAGCCCCTTCTGCACGATGTAGTTGCCAAAGAGAGTTTCCTGTGGGCCGCCCAGCCCCGGGTCCCCCATGAACCGCAGGATCTGCCACAGGGACAGTGAGGTCCTCCCTCTGGTCCTGGGCAGGGAGGGAGTAGGCAGGGGGCAATGGTGCCAGGTTCCACACCTTCCCACCTACCAGCTGGAAGAGGCTAAGAGCCTCATGGCACAGATCCTCATCCAGCCGGGTGAGGGGGGCTGCCAGTGGGGCCGTCAGCATCCCAAAGGCTGGCTCCTGCGATGACACCCGCACCCATGGCTACCCAGGTCCTGGGGAGAGCCCCAGGACCTGGGGGACCAGCCTCATGGTGTTGAGCATGGCATTGATGCTGGATGGGGGCTATGGGGCTGTGAAGAGGCTGGGGTGCAGGATGGGACTGGCAGCCTCCCAGCAGTGGGACAGAGATGGGCTCAGGCTGTGCTGGCAGCACCAGAGATGCCGGCACCTCGGAGAGGCTGAGAGCAGGATCTGGCCCTGGTGCTGTTGTTTGGGATGCTGGGGACTAGGAAACACATGACAAAAATAGGGGTCAAGGAGGAAGAAGGGGGCAAAGCGATCGGGGATGGGGCTGAGGTCCTGGGAGCAAAGCGACCTGGTCTCCTGCCCCAGCGTTTCCGAATCCGCCCTGTGCCAGGCATCCAGGAGGGCTCGGTGGGTCTCTCTCCGATAACCTCAGCGGGGTCCCCCCGGCCTCTGGAGACGACAGGAACCCAAGGGGAGGGAAGGAGGCAGCAACCGGCTCCCTGCAGCACCGCAACCACCCCGGATCCGGCCCTTCTCACACCCTATGGCATCCCTGGGGCCGAAGCTGGGGCAGAGCCCGGTGGGATGGTGTGGGGAGCCGCCGGGCAGAGCTGCCATGGGGACCCTGAAGCTAACTGCTCAGCCACGACCAGGGCGCTGAGGACTCCCCAAAAGCTGGCTGCCCACTGGGGCAGGCTCCCCGCCACCGGGCCACGGCGCCCACCTTACCTGGAAGTGGCCCCGCACGTACTTGGCCATGGGGTAGTCATTGATGTCGAGTGGGAGGGTGAGCTTGGAGTCGGGCTTCAACGCTGGTGGTGGCACCAGGACCACACAGCCGGCATTCACCTCCCGGGAGGCTATGGCACAGTGGCAAGCTATGGCATGGCCATGGGGATGGGGACAAGGGGCTGGGAATAGTGCCATTGGTGGTGTGGGACATTCCCACCTGCAGCAGCTTCCAGCAGCCCCATCAGCTCAGCTGGGATCTCCAGGTGGGTGACGTCCACCACCTCCCTCCTCGTCAGCTCCTGCCAGCCCAGCACAGGGATGCACCCACTTGCCACGCTGCTCCCTGCCCCAGCACCCATGGGTGCCAGGGCCAGCAGCAGGGGGATAGGTGAGCACATGGCAGGGGCGAAGGCACAGCAATATGGGTTGTGTGGACATCACACATGGACACTCCCGCCACCACTGCATGCCCATGTCCCATTACCTGCTTCATCCTCTCCTTCTCCTCCTCTGCCCGCCGGCGGGCATCTTCCTTTCTCTGCAAGCAGAGCAGCTCCGCTGAGCCCTCACTGGCACGGAAGGATACCCAGAGGCAGCAGGACCCCCCTGGGGTTCCAGCATCCCCCTGAATCACCAGGCTTTCACCCCAAAGAGTCATTGCCCATGCCCCATGGGGCATAGAGGATGTGGTGTGGATGGGATCTGGGGGGGCTCAGGATCTGGGGGTGCCACTGGTCCCTCTCCAGACCCACCCCTGAGCATGCAGCAGGATGGGAGCTGGTGCCTGGGAACCCCCTGGGATGTGCCAACCCCCACCTCACCTTGAGGTACCGCCGGCGGTTCACGTAGATGTGCACCAGCGATCGGAACTTGATGAGTGTGTGCCGCATGCGCCGGTACCGCTGCCTGCAGGAGGACACCTGTCACCCTCTGCCACGCGCCAGCACCCACCCATTGTCCCCCTGGCACCCTCACCTGGCCAGGTAGCCTCGTGCCCGGCTCTGCAGGAGGACAATCTTTCGGCGGAGGGATCGGAAACGCTTCTTGATGAAGAAGGTGCGAGCGTAGCGCTGGAGCGTGAGGGCAGCCAGGTGATGGGCACGGGTTCGCTTGCTCTCCAGCGCCTGGTACAGCTGCTCCTTCAGGAAGAGCTGGGGGGGAGGGTGATGTTGTGAGTCCCCCACCTTGGCCACCCTCCCCATGGCATCACTGGAGCCAAGACGAGGATGCTACCTTGCTGACACCGACGTAGTACATGCTGGGGTTGACGGGGCAGAGGTTCCTCAGCATCTCCACGCAGTTGGCCCCGTTGGGAATGACATTGGACCACATGTCAACGAGGCAGCGGTACCTGGGCAAGTCCATGACACCATCACCATGTGGGACTCCACCAGGACCATCCATGTGGTGATGAGCACTGTGCCTGGGAAAGCAGCTTCTCCGGGTTCCATGTACCACAGTAGAGGGCTCCCAGCTCCCACTGTGGGGGAGCCCTGGGCCAAATGCTGCCCCCCCAAACACCCACAAGCTCTGTGGCCTCCCCTCGCTGGGACAAATGATACCCAACCTGCAGCCCCCAGGCACCTGTCAATGAAGACGAGGAAGGGGATGCGGATGGGGAAGCCCTCCTTGCGGATGCGGATGGTCTCCAGGATCCCCGAGTACCGCAACTGGCTGCTGACTACGTCAGCCTCGAAGAGCCCTGGCTCCTGAGGATGGGATGGGGAGAAGCCTCAGTAGCCATGCAGGCAGACCCTTGCCCACCATGATCTCCCCATGCTGGAGAGGGCAGGCAACATTGGCATCTCACCTTCTTGTTGTTGGGTTTGAGGCAGCGCACGAAGAAAGGGTTGCACCTGCATTGGAGAGATCCCATCAGCCAGGGGGGACAGGGGATAAAGCCAGCCTGGCCACCCCAGGCTCAGGTCAGGCTGTCACCCTGCTCCCAGAGCATGGTCTGGCTGCCTTCCCTCCCTTCTCTGCCCACCCTGACCTCTCCATCTTCTCCACCAGGTCCAGGAGTGACTGCTGGAACCGGGCAGCCACGGTGGGGGCCTTGTACCGCCGTGTCCTGGTGCTGCTCCTCCTGATAAGGCTCCTTTGCCGGGCCATCACCTGGGCATGGCCGAAGAAGAGGTTGGCCACCACCTTGGGGAGATGGGAAGAGTTAGGGACAAGGAAGGTGGCCAGGATGGTGCAGTTCTCCTGGTTCCTCTTCCCAGCCCAGCCCCTGCCATTTTGCACAGCCCTGAATGATCTGCATCATGTGGGTTTCCCAGGTGGGGATGGAGAAGCAGAAGAGCAACCCATATGCCCATCTGTGCCAATGCTCGAGGGGTCAAAGCGCAGAGGACCCAGTGGGAAGAGGGCATAGGGCAGAGCTGGAGGCATCCTCTGCTCCTGGTCCCCCTGGGCTTCACCTGCCATGGGGGCACAAGCTTGGGGACATGAAAAGCAGCGTGTATGGAAGAGGGCTATCCATGCCTGGAGTCCCCCCAGCTCCACAGAGTCAGGGCCAGGCAGGGCCCTACCTTAGTCCTACTGCTGATGAACAGGTCCAACACGTCCTGACGGACCTGGTCATAATTTTTATCCAGAAACTTGTGAACCTGGCAAAGAGCAAAACCTCATGGTAAGGAGCCTGGTGGCATGGTGTGGGGGAAGAGGAGTGCCTTGGTGAGGGATCAACCCCATAAACATCCTCTTTAACCCTCATTAAAACCCTAGCTGGGCATCCCACTGCCTCACACCTGGTAGGTCACCTTCCCTGCGTAGTGCTTGATGGTGAACTCGGGCAACGGCATCTTCGGCTTGGTGTACAGCGGGTTCATCCCATGGTGGTAGTGACACTTCTGGAGGAATGTGTGGTCAGTGGCCTGAGGACAGACGCAGGGGTGAGACATGGTTTGGGCTGCTCAGCAGTCCCAGGGATGTAGGCACCAGGATGGGGATGCCTGGACAACAGCCAGACCCCGCTCTCAGCTCTGCCACCAAGCAACTAGACATCTGCTGCTCTGTGCCTCAGTTTTCCCATCAGCAGAGAGGGTGCAACCACCCTTCTTTTATCGGGCAGATGGGAGGGTATTTTCAGTAATTCCTACAAAAGCAAGTCCTCTGGGAGAAGTTTCTTCAGTGGCACAGACCTGGAACCTCTCAGGGTTTGTCCAGCCCACATAAACACAGGAGGTCTTTCAGATTGTCCAGGACAGCCCAGAAGCAGAGCAGCCACCCTGGGCACAATGGCCACCTGATGCTGCCGTCCTTGCCAACTGGGCAGCCCCTCACCTGGGGGAAGCAGCTCTGGTCATCAAGGATCCGGAGGATGCCGTAGGGCTTCTGGGAGATGAGGTCGATGCAGGGCTGGTTGTCGCTGAAGGGGATCTCCTTCCAGTCGATCTGCTCCCGGAGATACTCTTCCTGCAGGGCCATCACTCAGTCAGTCCCACACCTCCAGCCCCATGGTGATGCTTGACATGGGCCAGAGCCCAGCACTGCTCACTAGCCCACCTGTTCCTCCTGGAAGACGATCTTGTTGAAGAAGAACTGGAGGTACTCATTAGCATAGTTGATGCACAATTGCTCAAAGCTGTTGAAGTTGAGGTCCTGCAAGAAGGAAGGTCCACAGCACCTGAGACCCTGCAGCCCTGGGACTGGTGGCTGGGGGGATGGAGCCAGGGTGGATCCTGCTCACCTCGAAGCCATAGATGTCCAGGATGGCGATGGAGAGGGCCTCTTGCCGCGGGTAGACCCGCTTGTTGATGCGGTCCGTGAGCCAGCCGAAGAGCAGGGAATAGAGCGTCTTGGCAATGGCATCCCTGGGCAGGGGGGCAGATGAGCAGAGCACTGGAGCTCTGGCACAGCACGGCACAGTGTGGCACACATCCCCATCACCCTGGCCACCACCCATCACAGCCTCACTTTGTGCATAGACCAACCCTGGAGGCTGCAGTTTTAATTGCAACGGGGGACTCCTCACTGCCACCTTTCCCAGCCTGATATCTCACCTCCCGCCCCGTCCCCAGGGGACAGACACCCTCCATGTCCCCACAAAGCACAGTTCCCCCTTCCCTCTACCTGGCATCAACGGCACTTTCAACAGTCAGGGGGGTAAAAATCTTTTCCCGTTGCGTTTCCTGGTTGGGGTGCACAAAACCAATGGTGTGACAGAGTTCTAGCAACACCAGTCATGGTCCCCAGGGACCACCCCTCACTGCCTACGCCCCCAGTCCACACTCACCGTCACTTTGAAGGTGATGGCTTTCTGCAGGCCCTCAGGAGAGACCTGCAGCAGCTCAGCCACTGTCCGGATCTCCGTGGCACTCACCACCGTGGCAACCTCCTGGCAGTCAGTCTGTAGGACACGGTGAGGTGGTGGGATGCTGTGACACACACAGACACCCCAGCCCCTTCGCTGCATCCCAAATCGGGCCCAAGGAGCACAGTTTGGCTCCCCTTGGGGTACCTCGTATTTTTCGAAGTAGACGTTGCCCAGGTGGAGGACGGAGGAGAGGATGCGGAAGATGCTGTTCTGCTCCTCCACACTGAAGCTCAGCACCTCCATGGTGTTGAGCAGCCGACGGAAATCCTCCGCATCATCCTTGCCGGGGATCTCGCAGTTCCCACCCTGGCATGGACCCCTCAGTGCCATGAGCAGGTCCCAGGGGGCACGGCCCAGTGTGTGTGGTAGTGGGGTGACACCCTGCCCTGAGCACCCGCCCCATCCGCACACCGAATCCAGGAGGACTCAGGAACACACTGGTGTCCTGAACTTGGCCAGCTCCCCAAAAAGTGGGCAGTGGGGGGTGGGGGTGGGTCGGGCAGGGGGCACTCTACCTGGTTCAGGTAGTAGTAGGTCTCAGCGCCCTGCAGGCAGTACCGCTGCCGCTGCTGGGTGGGCAACCCTGCCAGCATCTCGTAGAAGATGTGGTAGTTGCGCTCACTCTTGGCCTGAGGAGCAGAGGACAGTTCTGGGGTAGAGGTGGCAAGGGGGTGGTGTGGCAGGTGGCAGAGCCCAGGACCCCCTCACCACCCACCTGGAAGACCACACGGGACTTCTCCAGCAGGTACTGCGAGGTTATGGCACCGCAGATCAAGCCGCTGCAGGGGCGAGAGTGGGCACACACCTGGCAACCTCAGCACGGAGAGACTGTGCCCCCACTGCCAGTGCCACCCCTGCCCTAATGTTCCCCCAACATATGGGGGAGGTGTGTGTCAGTACCAGTCCCCAGCTGCCCCCCATGGGGATCTGTGGGCAAGGAGAGTGGCCCGCAAGCAGAGTCATGAGTGAGGGCTGGAGCTGCTGCACCCTGGGGTGAAATCGGGCAACCCCCCCGCATTGGGATCAGTGGGTCTGAGCAAGGGTGGGACTGGCCACAGGGACAGGGACCAGGACCAGGAGGGGGCAGGGTGCCAGCCTAGGGCACAGCATCCCTGTCCCTACCCAAGGAACAGCAAATGCCGCCTGTCTTCAGGCAACGTCATGTTTCCCCCACCAATCTTTGTCCCCAAAAGCATCGCTGTGTGCGTCCCACCCCAGAGCTGAGGGGCAGGAGGGGACACGGGGGCTGGGGCAGGCCACGTGGGAGCGTTGCTCAGCGTTACTTACTCCTCCAGAAAGATCTCCACAAACTTCCCAAACCTGCTGGAATTATCATTCCTCACGGTTTTGGCATTGCCGAAGGATTCCAACAAGGGGGTCGCCTCCAGGATCTGCCAAGGTAATGGGGAGAGCCACAGGGTCAGCCCAGGTACCCTGACTGACCATAGGCTGTCCCCATGGCTAGGAGATGACCCCGCTTGTCACCCTGCGACCCTCCCTGCCACCTCCTGGTGTGTGCAGACACCCATAGCTGCCAAAATTCAAGGTATGCACCATGGCCAGGCTGCACAAAGGTGCAGGAGAGCACAAGGACCTCATGCACATGCATGCACCGAGCTCCTGCTGTTCATCCCTGCCATCACCCCGCCACTGGGGTGACATGGCAGAGATGCCACCACGATGCTCAGTCCCTTTGAACTGTCCCAGCCCATGTGTCCCCTCCAGTACCTCTATCTGCCATGGTCCAGATGGAAGCATGGGGACAAGGAGAGAGCAGCAGAGCCATGAGCAATGAGTGGAGGGGGATGCAGGGAAGTGGGACAAGAGGATGGGGACAAGGATGTCCCCAGGGCAGCACCCTACCTGTGGGGTAGTGCTGCGTTTCTGGCTGACAGCTGCCAGGTAGCGCAGGATCAGCTTGGTGGCTTCGGTCTTCCCCGAGCCGCTCTCCCCACTGAAATGCAGAGAAGGGACATGGCCAGGGTCAGGGCCATCACCAGCCGAGCAGGGAGCCAGAGGGGTGTGCTCACCCCAGACCCACCCAGCACTCCACCCCCAGTGGCACTTATCAGTCCCTGGACTGAGCCAGGCTGCTGGCATCATCCTGCGACCATTAATTGTGGCAGTGCTGATGAGGGGCCACCCCAGGGGAGTTGTGCCAGGGGACAGCTGTGTCCCACCTGATGACGATACACTGGTTGTGTTTGGCATCCATCACTTTGGAGTAGGCGACGTTTGCGATGGCAAAGAGGTGCCTGGGGGGAGGACAGACGAGGTGTGTGTGGGGGTGCAATGCCACACCATCCCAGTACAGGGACCCCCACTGCACCCTGAGCATCCCCACACATGGACACAGCACCGTGTGACAGAGAGTTCTTGGAACCCTGGGTCCACCCAGCCAAGGAGGTGCTGTTATAGGGTAGGTGACAGTGGGTTGGGGTGCTCCTGTCCCCACAGGGTGTTTGGGGACAGCCCAGTACTCACGGTGGGTTCTCGCCCAGTGCTCTGCCTTCGTACTGCAGCACCTGCTCTGTCCCGTAGATGTTGTAGAGCCGGTATGGGTTCACTGACACCAGGATGCTGCCAATGTAGGTCTGTGGGACAGTGAAGTAGGGGGCTATGAGGTCTTGGAGAGCAATGATTCCCCTGAAGAACCCACACCCAGGGCCTTTGGGGGACGCCATGCGCCCCTAAGCTTACGTAGATGAGCTGCCGTTCGAACCTCGTCCGGATGTTACTCAGCACCGCAGCCTCCTGGAGGTCCCTGGTGTGAAGCAGAGGCTATGTTAGGGGTGGTGATGGGACAGGAGGTGTCTGCTGCCCCTCAGCATGTCCCCAGCATCCTCAGGCCCAAGAGGCTGGAGTAGACCCCATGTTGGGATGGGATGGGGAACAGTGGGAGCAGTGGGGTGCATGGTGGGGGCTGTTTCCAGCCCTGGTGACCCCCATGGTTGCTGGGTCACAGCATATGGAAAGGGGATGGAGACACTCACTCCAGCTGGGTCATGTCCTCCAGCCCATCCTCTTCCTGCTGCTCCTGGTACCGCACGATGGGCAGGCTGCACAGCGACTGCATCTGTATGGAGCAACCCAAACTGGCTCCATCACGGCAGCGCCGTGCCAGCCCCCTCCATTGTCCCACCCAGCCACTGCCACCACCCTGAAACCACCATCTGCGACCCCAGACCATAGATCCTGCAGCCAGCAATGGTAAGGACATGAGCAAGCACCTCACAGCCCTGAAACAGATCCCTTAGCAAGAGTGTTGCATGTTGAGGGAGAGCAGCAGTGCTAGAAATGGTGACATGGGGACACCAAGACATCCCTGGGGACTGTCCCATGAAAAAGTTGTTCCTGGAGAGCCCCAGGCCCACCTGCCATGGGTAGGCAGGGAAAGGTTGAGGCAGCTGTGCCAATCCCACTGCAACACCCCACGGTTCACCCAAACCCCCACGGGGGCTTGCCAGGGGGTGGGTGATTGAGACCCCCGGGCAGGGTGGCACCTCCAGGAGCGATGACAGATGGGGGCTGCTGTGGTGGCTGAGCTGTGGGGCTGGGGGCTGCTCCCCATGGCCATGCAGGGCAGGTGGTGCACCAGAGGCCATGCTGGCGGCCGGCCAGATGACAGGCAGAAAGCAGACACCCGCCGGGTCAGCGTGTCACCTGTGCCTGTCCCAGCCAGAGATCAGATCTCAGCATTTGCATATGCGAGAGTCAAGTGTCCCCAAGGGGGCCATGCATGGGGACAAACACGCAACAGGCAATGACCACCCCCCCTCCAGCCTGGTCCCCACAGCAGGACCCTCGAAGGCACCCAGTGTCCCCACAGCCCCTCATCCTTGGCACAGCAGCCCCTCCAGCTCTAGTGGCTTCGTGCTCTAGTGAGCTGGTAGCCATCCTGGGTCCTTCCAGCTGCCAGCTCACCCCCGGGCACCGTCCCACCACTGGCACCCACAGTGGGCTCCCCACCGGCATTACCTTGCTGCGCCAGGGCTGCTTGGTGCCCAGGTAGCCGGCCGCCCAGGGGTGCCTGTCCCTCCAGCCACCCGCTGGCGAGCGCTGGCTCAGGTATCGGGCGATGTTGGCTCCCCGCTGGCTTGCCCACCGCCGGCTGCGCTGGCTGGGCTGCCGGGGGAGACCCTGCTCGGCCGTCCAGGCGTCGGGCATCTCCCGCACCCGCACGACGTGCTGCTTGGACCAGTGCTGCTTGTACATGCGGGAGGCCCGGTGGAAGGAGCCCAACCTCTGCACCTGCGGCGTCACCACTGCGTAGCGTCCCACACCCTCCTCCCCGGCCGCCCCGTCACCCTCGATGGCTTCCGCTGGCCCTGGGGTATGGGCACCGTGGCGGAGGGCGGTCGGTGAGCCAGGGGCTCGGCTGTGGGGTGCTGGGAAAGCAGCACGACGCTGTGGTGAGGGGCTGCGGTCACCGTGTGGGGAGGAGGGGGTGACAGGGCGGCCGGTGTCAGCCCATGCCCGGTGACCCGCTGGTGGGCTCGGTGATCTGCGGGTGCTCCCGTCCCGCCGGGATGGGCGCTGGGGCAAGGAGGGCAAGCGGAAGGAGGGTCGGTGGGCAGGTGGTGAGGATGGAGGGGCTTTGGTGGGAGCCATGCTCTCCACAAGCAGCGACGCCAGGGATTGCCCCACAGAGCGCCCTGGTGAGGGGGTGCGGGCCCCCACTTCAGCTGGAGTTGGCCTCGCTGGAGGGGAGCGGGGTGCCATCCCAGCAAGCGGCTGCCCAATGCGCTGGATGAAGGTTTTGTGGGTGCTGGGAGCAGCGCTGGGAGGTGGGGGCACCCCGGTGAGACCCCGTGTGGGACTTTGCCAGGGGGGCAGATCCGCATCCCAGGAGGGGCCAGGGGGGCTGAGGCGGCGGCTGCCGGGGCGAGAGGTCGGTGCCAGGAAGGGGGTCCTCTGCAGCGGTTTCACTGCCTTGGTGGGGGGCTCAGGAAGCCGGGGCCAGGCTTGGGGGAGCGGCAGCCCAGGGGGGCTGCTCCGTGGTGACGGCCGTGGGGACAGGGGTCTCCCTGACCCTGCGACGGGGACCCCCAAATGCCTCCCCCCCACTGGCCTTGGTGACCGGGGTGTGACTGGTGGTGAGGCAGGGGTCTCGGGGCCAAACCGCCGGAGGCTGGCCCCGAGGGAGGGGGATCGCCGCGGCCCCTCGCCCTTCACGCTGCCAGGGGGCTGCCGCGATGGCGGCGGTGATGGGGAGCGCCCAGAGCTGGCAAAGGGGTTACGGAGTGACAGCCGCCGCCCAGCCCCTGCCTCTCGGGGAGGGGGCTGTCCCCAGGGCCTCACTGCTGGGGAAGGGTCCCTAGCTGACAATGATCGCACTGGTGGGTCCCGACCCCCTGAGCTGGCACTGTCCATCCCTGCCAGCCTGCGGCTGGAGCGTCTATAAGAGGGCTGGGAGTTGTGGGGATCCCGAAATCCCCCTGCACCCCGAGGTGGGCGGCTGGGGGGCTGTGAGAGTGAGCGCTGAAGGAACTGCCCCAGTGGGCTCCCGCAGGCCCGTGCTGCCGAAACCCGGCGTCCCGGGGGTGCTGTGGGGCTGGGGGCTGCTGGTGGTGGANTGCCAAAAAGCTTGACCTGGGGCCGGGGGAAGAGCCTGAATTTCCTGTTGAGGGAGAGCTTGGAGGAGAGTGTCTCCCGCATACCCCGCAGTGAGGATGCGCTGAGGATGGAGAAGGGATACTCCCCATCCTCTTCCTCCTCTTCTTCCCACTCCTCAGGCTCCTCGGCCTCAGCGATCTCCTCCAGGGACAGGGCGTAGGGGTTGCAGGAGGACTGAGCATGGGGTGCCCACCCCCCCTCGCTGTATTGGATGCGATGCTCAGGGTATTCACCCCCCGGGTACCCTCCAGCGAGGGGCTCCCCAAAATCCTCGTAGGGGTCCCCTCCATAGCCAAAGGGCTCCACCGCCTCCTCGCCGTACTCCGGGTCACTGCTGTAAGGGTCATAGAGGGCAAGGGGTGACCTCCCACCAAACGGTCCCTCATCCTCGAGCTCTGTGTAACCATAGGGATGTTCTGGTGAGTCGCCTTCCTCCCAAAACCCGCCGTAGAATCCATAGTCCTCCTCCGCCTCGTAGCCAGGGTAGTCAGCATAGGGAGTTGGCACCGCGTCCTCAAAGCTGTACCCCACTGGGTAGGCTGGGTTTTGGATGTAGCCTTCTTCCTCCTCAGCATAGCTGTGCCGGGGGCCGTAGGCTCCATTCTCCTCATCAGAGTAGCCATGCCAGGGCCCATAACCTCCACCCTCCTCAGCATAACCATGCTGGGGACCGTAGGCTCTATCTTCCTCCTTGGCATAGCCATGCCGAGTGCCATAGGGTCCATCTTCCTTCTTGGCATAACCACGGCGGGAGCCATAGGCTCCATCCTCTTCCTTGGCATAGCCACGCCGGCGGCTATAGGCTCCATCCTCCTCCTCAGCCCACCCGTAGCGTGGCACTGGCATCTCCGCAGCCGCGCGCTGGGAGTGCCGCCGGGACGGGCGCCGCACCATGCTGCCTTGCCTCTCCTGGCTGTGCCGTGCAGTGCCGGGGGCCGATAGCCTGCCACCGCTGGGGATCCGCTTCATGTTGGCCCGGTGCCTGAGGATCTCGTCTTCCGCGGGGAACGGCAGCTTCCTGGCACCGATGCGGGTGAGCCAGGCCGTGTCGGTTGCCCGGCCGCCCCCCACCAGCCGCCCACGGCGGGAGAGCACCTTCCTGGCCAGCCAGCCCGTGGCAGCGGCCGCCTTGCTCAACACCTGTGCCCGTGGCTTGAATTTCCTTTCCGGGCGCCGGCGGAAGAGGGACGCGCTGTCCTCGGCCACCTGCCCGCCCCTCCGCAGCAGCAGGAAGGACGGCTTCGCCGGCGGAGAGCTGCTGGCTGCCTCCTTCCTCTTCTTGCCCACGCGCTTGAAGCGGACCATCAGGTTGGAGGTGGACTTGAGCACCGCCTTGTTCTTCTTCTTCTTCTTCTTCTTGGTGCTGTGTTTCTGCAGCCCCCAGAAGAAGCGGGATGTGTTCTTGAACTGCCCTTTCTTGGGTCGCCGCAGCCCCAGCTTCTTGAAGCCCAGGAACAGCTTGGAGGTGCTGCGGAGGCTCCGCTTCACCCGGGCCTTCGGCACTGCTGCTGCCTCCTCCTCCTCAGCCAGGCCGAGCTCTGCGGATGCTTTGGGCTGGCCCTTGGCTTCTGCGCCCTTGGCCCCTTTTTTCTTCTTGGCATTGTCAGTTGCCAGCCCCATCACCAACTTGGAGGTGCCCTTGAGGTTCTTCTTGGTCTGTGCGGCATCACTCTCACCCTCCTCCTCCTCTGTCTCCAGCTGCACCTTCTTCCCCCGGCCAGGCTTCTTCATCCCCACCCCTTTGAGCATCCCCTTCTTCTCCTTCCCCTTCCCTTTCTTGGGCTCCTCCACAACCGCCTCTTCTTCTTCCTTCTCCTTCTCATCCTTCTCCTTCTCATCCTCCACCACTTCCGTCTCCTCGCTCTCCTCCGCCTTCAGCAGCTCCGTGTCTGAGGTCTCCTCTGACTCGCTGGGTGCATCCTTCTTGCCCTTCTTGCCATCCTTCCCTTTCCCTTTGCCCCCCTTCCCTTTGGCCTCCGTATCCTTTTTGGGCTCCCCCTTCTTGCCAGCCATCCTGGCAGTGGCGGGCACTCATGCTCCAGCCCCAGTGGGGCCCTGGGAGATGATGCCCTGCGCCGGCACGAGGTGGCTCCCAGCACACCGTCCAGCTCCCGACCCCGCAGCCTGCCCCAGGTGGGTATTTACCTGTGCCTGGTTTCGGTGAGGCACGTGCCCGTGCGTGACTCCCTTGGCCGCTGGTGGCCCCCTGCTTGGCATGGCGCTGGGGCAGCGGGACGGCAGCCCCAGTGCAGCCCAGTGGGAGCTGCCTCCTGCCTCCCACAGCACCCGGCGAGTTGGACAGCGCGGTGCTGCCAGCTGGGCTCCGGCTGTAACCCAACCGCTGGGGCTTGTTGCGGCATGAATAATGTAAGGGATGTGCCGCTCCGGCACCAAGACTTTTCCGAAGGAGCAGGAAAGGGCCCCTGCAGCAGAGAGCGCCTGGACCCCATGGGAGCATCCCCTGGTGGGACACTGCAGGGGACAGCACAGAGCACTGTCACTACACCAAAAGTGGCCCCTGCCACCTCCTCATATCTCGGAGCTCCCTGGGGAATCAGCCTCTTCCTTCACAGAGACGGATGAAGCACAGAGACGCAAAGCCAAACTGTGGCACCAAGAGAGAGAAGACAATTTTGTGGAGCCCAAGGCATGTGGACGCCCCAGGAGCATGGCCAAGGGAAACACCACAGAGGAGGAACCCCAGCACCAGACCAACTCCCACAGTCCCACTGGGAAGCGGAGAGGAGCCAGGAGCCCATGGGGGCACCCCCCATGCTGTGCCAGGCACATTGTGTGTGCATGCAGGAGGCCACATGTGCTCACAGGCAGCTGGCGATGGGGCTTGCATGTGCCACACGTGTTCCCCATGGGGGTGCCAGCGATGTGTTTGCACACACACGTGCCCAGACGCAGGGTGACCACATCAAATGTTAATGCCAGGGCTGGATTCCTGCGGCTGCAGGTTCATGAAAGTTTAAGCAGCGGCGGTGGGAAACTTGCTGCCCTGTGCAGATCACCTTATGGGCAGCATCAGGACCCCTGCAGGCAGGGGGGCAGCACCCACTCCATCCCTCCACAGGGTGCATTTGGGGAGACCCAGAGGAGGAGCAGCAGCAGCAGCATCCAGCTGTGCAGCAGCTGGGGGAACCCAGGAACCAGCAGCAGTCCCTGAACTGAAGCAATTGGCCTCCCCCAGGACCAGAGAAACCTCGTGGCTGGCACCCCACGATGCTGTTTTCTCCCCAGCCTGGTCCCTCTCTGCAGCAGAGCAGGTATCAACCATGAACTGATGGCTTTGGCCCCCCTCTCTGCAATAATTTCTAGGCCAGGGACAGCCCGATGGGGTCTGCACAGAGGGAGGTCACCCTGGAACTGCAGGGAGAGCAGAGGGACAGAGCAGGATGGGAGGTACCTGGCTGGTGTCAGGAGAGGGTCTATGGGGTGACACAAACATGGGATCAAGGGGAAAGAGCATCAGCAGAGCCCAAGCCACATGGGGAGCATCACCTCACAGGACCCGTGCCATGGTGCTGGCATGGTCCACGCACAGCTCTGACATTGCCACCGTGCCATAATGGGGCCAACACAGCCTGCTCTGCCCAGAGGACAGGAGCCTGACCCACACCACGACACCATCCCTCCTCCTGGCAACGGGTGCATGGAGCGATGCCTGGGCACGATGTGGTGGGGAATCACCGTGACATGGCCCCTCTTTCGCCTCTTTCGGCTACTGGCAGCAAGGGGATACCCAGCTGGCAAGAAGACGCTGCAGGTCCCTATCTCCATCCTGCCACCCTGTGTGGTCCCCACCTCCGTCCCACTGCTCTCGGTGATCCCTGCTTCCATCCCTGCCACCCTTGGCTGAGCATGACAGATCAGAGGAAGGACTGGTAGCGCTAAGCAAGGCTCCCTGTGCTGTTGCTATGGTTGTGCCCACGGTGCCAGCCCACAATAAGGGCTCTCCGAGAGGAGACACGGCGGAAGGGAGAGCAAGAGAGAACAGGCAGCCTGACCTCAGCCCAGCGGGCTTCACCCCACGCAGGGGCTGCCATCCATGGTCCCAGCCCCCATGCTGGACCCACATACACCTCCCCAGCTTCTTTGTCCATGGGCACAGCATTCACTGTCTGCCTTTGGCACAACAAAACTAGGGAAGGGGCATTTGTGCCCAGGCGCAGTGGGATTCTGGGGGTCAGAGGGGGAGCCCACGGCCATGAAGCCCAAACCCAGGCTTGGCAGCTGTTTCCAGGGTGTCTGGGCATGGCCACATCCAGCAGGATGGGGAAGGGACCCTGGGTGCAAAACCTGGCGATGAGGGGTTCCCTGGGATAGCCACGGGGACCGGGGCTCTGGGAGAAGATGCCCAGAGTGTCCTCTGACCCCATCATCCAGGAGCAGCTCCAGCCACATAACTGAGGCTGGGAAAGCCCCCTTGCCCTGGGGACATGGCTCCTGTCCCACCACCGCAGACCAAGGCTGTGCCAGGACTCGGTGCAGAAAGGGCTTTGGCCACAGGGGTTCTGCTTCACCCGCCCCAGCCCCGGCACGACGCGCGGCTGCCCAGGACTGTACCTTTGGAGCACCAGCATCAGCGGGGCAGAGCTCCCGGGGCAGCAGCTCCAGCGTCTCCAGGCAGGTCTGTGGTCAGCAGCTGGCCCCGGGTCCCCTTACAGCCTGTTTCCAGTTACAGCCGGAGCAGGGCCCTGTGCCACCCTACCGTGCCATGCCGGCCCCACCACACCATGCCACACCAGCTCCACCTCAGCCCCACGGAGCCAGCCCAGCTGGCCAGGCACCTTCCAGCCCCAGCATCTCTCATCGCATCTCCTTCCCTGTCATCAGTTCCATAAAGTGCATCCAGTTTTAAACACCCATGTCTGTGGGGTGTCAGCCCTGCCACAGCTCCTGCTGCTGCAGACACAAGCCCCATGGATGCTGGGAGCACCAGGACAGGCTGGACCCTTCCAGCAACAAGCTCTGTGAGAGCAGCAGAGTCCTCCAATTCCCCAGGGACTGGGGGTGTGTATCTCTCTCCTTGCCATCCTGGGCACCCATCACACCCCTGAAGCAGCTGCTGATTTCCACTCCCAACACTTCCCTCTCCCAAACTGAGGATAAAGACCCAGCATCTCCTGGGGTACATGCACTGTGTCCCTGCCTGCCGGCTGCTGCCTGACAAGAGCTGCCCCTGAGGGAGGTGCTATCAGGAGGAGAGAGGCTGGAGGAGATGCTGGAAGCAGAGACCAGCTGGGCATGAGGTATCCTGGGCTTAGTGCTGGCGTGCCCCCAGGAACGCCGGCTGGTGGCCTCAGAGCCAGGTCACAGCCCAGTGCCATCACCTCGTCCCTGCAGCTGAGCCCAAGGTCTCTGCAGAGCTCAGCTGTGGGGTCAGGCAGCTCTCCCAGGGTAAAACAGCCCCAAGGTAAAAGGAATTTGGGGAAGGGGTGGTAGGAGACATGGGGCAGAGGCTCCTGGGGAAGGAGGGGTTGCTCAGGGGAGGAAGCTTGGCTCTGGGCAGCGGTGGGAACACCGGGACTGTGGGGAAGGTGGGAGGCAGAATGTGAGATAAGGGGGGCCAAAGGCAGCAAGCAGACCCGCAGGGACAACCAGAGATCAGAGGACAGCATATGCACTGACCCAGAGGAGCAGAGCCCCACGCCATGGCATCTCCACAAGGACCAACATCTCAAAGATCCCTCCCTGGTCCTTCCCATTGTAGCCTCCGTGACCCCACGGGACGTGTCACCCAGCTGGGGGACTCACAGCCACTCACCTGGGGTAGCCTAGCTCGCCCGCATGGCACTGGGCTCTGCCTGAAGCCCCTGGCTCTGCCGGCGTCGTGCTCTTGGCCTGGCTCTTCAGTGGGGACTGTCACTCCCCCGGCAGCCGCAGGACCATATTTGCTGCGTGGCAGCTGCAGGCTGCTGCTACCCAATGCATATTTGATGACTGCTATTATTCTCATCTCTACTCATGAGCGGAGGGACAGGAGCTGATCTTCCCTCTGCAGAGCTGGGGAACAGCAGGGAGGAGGAGGCTGGAGGGGCCAGAAGCAGCCAGCTCCGGTCCCTATCCCTTCCTCCCCAAGTGACAGGGCTGGACAGCCTCACAGCCCTCTGGGGACACAGATCTCAGCCACCCCTCAGTGTCACAATCCTTCAGACGCAAACAGCTGGTAAATGGTCCTGACCCACTCCTACCCCCAAGGCAAGTTTAGGAGGAGAAATCACAGGGACGTGAAGGTGGGTAAACACAATCTCCCCCTCACACCCCTCTCTAAATCAGAGCTGGGACCAACCAGCTCCTGAGACTGGGCAGAGAGCAGGTACGCAGACACCCATCACCCCAACACCACCAGGCTGCCCTCTCCTCCTGGAGACGAGCAGGGCACTTCCACCTGCCTCCACAAAGCATCCGAGATCAGCAAAGAGCCCCCAAGCTTCACCCACCCCTNAAAACCTCCGCTCCCTTCTCCTCCCTGCAGACACGTCCCTGCCATAATGCGGTGGGTATTTATTATGCTGATTCCTCAGAAAGCGAGGGCTTAACTGCAAATTACAATCAATAGCCCCAATCCCCGAGGGGCAGGTTCATCATTTAGCAGGCGCAACCAGAGGAATTCGAAGCTATTTGCCAGCCATAAATCCTCCTGGCCCGCAGCCTCCCCAGCCAGCCCCTCACAATGTGTGATCGCCCGGCTGGGGTGACCCTTGTCAGCGTTTGAAACAATTAAGCTGTCACTGCGGATCGTGACTCTTATATACAGCCCTGAGCAGTGCTTTAAGGTGTCAGCGTGATGGGCTGAGGGAAGCTGGCTGAGGCGAGCCCGCCGCAGTAACCGTCTCTCATTGAATTAAATGAACGTATTTGGAGTCAGAGTCTCTTTTTATTACTTTGCAAACGATTCCTGACTAAATTAAATTATGAAAGGAGTGTTCAGCCAATCAAACCTGCTTGATTGCCTGGAACAGGCATTTTAATACAGAGCACGCCTCGGGCCAGCGCTGTTTCCCAGAGTAGATGGCGGGTGGCTGATGGACTGTATCGAAGCCGATCCATCTCGCTTCACACCTGGAGCGCGGCTCAGCGCTGACACACGGCCGTGCTCCTCCCAAGGCCCAGGGACGGGGCAGGAAGAGTCCAGCCCCTCCAGGAGCAGGATTGGGAGCTAATGGAAGCGGAGGCGGCTGGCAGAGCAGAGGAATGGCAGGGGGCTGCAGTGCAGCAGAGCCAGGCTCGCCGAGGGAGGCTTTCTCTGAGGCTTTTTCCCCTCATACAGTGGAGAAAATGCAGTGTGCTGCTCTCTGGGGTGGTGGGGAGCAAACCCACAGCTCCTGCCTGCAAGCACCCCCCCATCCTCCTAGACAGAAGAAAGCCTTTCTCCAAAATAAAACTCATCACGGAGGCTCTGAACCCCCTGTGAAGCCAACAAGGGGTCTGGGCCGTTCTACAGACTTCCAGAAGTGCCGGTACGACACTAAGGCTGCAGGAGATTTCCCCCCTGACCTTAGGACCTTGATTTCTCAGGATTGGGAGGGATCTACGGGCAAACCCACTCCTGCACCGCAGTGCAATGTTCGTGGCTTTCAACGTTAGCACGGAACAAATCGGGAAGCCGTCTGGAAGAATGAACACCACAATTAAATGCAATGCATTTTCAAATACAGCTATAGCCTTGCTTGCAAAAAAACCCCCCAAAAAGCTATCCCACTAAGAAAAAAGAAAAAGTTATCTGCTTCTGGCTTAGGTATTTTTACTTCATCCCCATGTGGATTTTAACCATTCATCAGTTCATCAACAGGATAATATGTGCCCAATTTCCTACATGAAGATTAAGGCTAATTAGACGCAGGGCTTTTTAATGAGGGCATGCTAGATTAGCGGATTTGAGACCTGCAGACACAAAGGTGTAGGCTCTAACTAACCTGTTTTAGCAGGCAATGCTGTGCATTTCAGCCTCACACAAGTGGCAGCCGTTCCCCCAGCTCCACACGCTCCCTGGGCTAAAGCACAAAGCCCCGTCAGCGGTTCCGGATGCCCGTTCCCGCACCGGCCAGGGCTTGGCAGGCTCTTGGGTTGGGAGTGAAAAAGTCAAAAACTCAGGGAGGAAACGAAACCAAAAGAAGTCTTTGTTGTACTTTGTTGTACGGGCAGCTCTGCCTGTGCAACCTTCACAGGAAATTTAAAGGGCAAGCTAATGTGCTGGAACAGCATCCCACCCAATTCACACAGAGAAGTGCCTGCTTTCTCCAGCCAGCTCAGGCAGAATGCGGCTAATTTGGAGCTCGTTCCCTGCTAGCTGTCACCCTGCTCTGGATTTGCTTTGCACTCCAGCTGTGAACAAAGCCAGGGACAGGGAAGGGAACTTAAGAGAGTTCAAAGTCACCTTCTTAGCTTGGGTATTGTGTGTAATACCTATTTATCTCCCATCACACCTCATCAAGTCCCCTCCAGCCTCAGAGCTCTCTTGCAGCTGCTTCACCATCAAATCCCCTCTACAACCTCCCACAACAGCATCCAGGATTCCACAGGTGGCCAAAGGTAAAAAAAGAAGAGAGAGTTAGAAAACACACCAAACCCCCTACCCACTGCAGGCAGACACCTAGAGTTCACATGAAATAGCAACTTTTATTTTCTCAAATAAAATAATCCTTCCGTTTCTGCTCGATGGGCTTGCGAGGGGTGGGGAGGAACATGAAGGGTAGAGGGGAGGAGCCCTGCTCAGACAGGTTTGCAACCAGACCCCTCCTCACAGTTAAGAATCCACATCAGACCGAACCCTTTTTCAATGAAGGAAAATAAAAGCTATTGGCAACTCCGGATCCCAGAAGGGAAGAGCTGCTCTCTGTCAGGCACTCTGAATTGTTTAGCATCAGTATTCAACAACAACAACAAAAAGCACGATTAGAAAAATCCCAGATTTCTGATGAAAAATATCCAGACAAGCAACAATGTTCAACAGGGCTGGGGTATAAAACCCACGGCATGGGATGATACTTGTGAGCTCAAAGAGCTGATACTGGAATTTAGGGGGATGACTGAGAAAGAAGCAGATCCCCAGCAATGCTCTTGGGGACCAAGGGGCAGGACGAGCAAAGGAGGACACGCTCCCAAGACAGCTCCTCAGACCAGCGACGGGCCAGAAGTGAACCCTCACTGCAGACCATGGCTCTCTGATCATACCCTGCTGCAGTCTGGCCAATCACTCATTAACAAGGTTTAATTTCTCATCTCTCTCAGCACCAGTTGGACCAGCACGTCCTACAAACCCTACTGCAGAGCCAAGGGGAGGCACAGATTTAAGAAACATTACTTCAATTTTTTTCGGGCCATTATAAATTCTCCAGGAGTTGTCTTGGATGCAGAGACTGAAGTCTCCAACTGCGAAAGCTGCAGAGACAAAGTGTCCCAATAAGCAGGGGAGGGAGAACTTTGTTTCTGTTTCAGACCAAGACTGAAATTTAGTGTCTGGATAAGCTGCAAAGCATCAGCCACGTTTTCTCAGCCCCAGCTTCCCTGTCCCAAAGCACAGGGCTAGATTTGTTCACACAAACCCACGAACTTCCCACTGGGTAAGCAAGCCACTGGCAGGTTAAAGCAGACCCACGTGCCCTAAAAGAACTAGCTCCTTTTTTATACTTTTAAGAAACATTACTTCACCTGAAACACTGCAAGATGGAAACCCATCTTCCCCACCCCACCTGCAAGTACAGTAGCCTCATTTTCTGCCTTTCTCCAAGAGAAGGAGCTTCACAGAAGCTTTCTTGGCTGTAGAACATGTCTTCCTTTTTCTCTTTTTTTTTTTTTTTTCACTTTTTCTTTTTCTTTTTTTTTTTGTTTGTTTTGTTTTGCTTTTATGTGGTCAGTTCCATTTCTAGCAATTAAAGACAAGGCCAGGCACCAGCAAAGACAGTTACTTCTTTACAATCTGAATGACATCTTCATGCTCCATCATATGGGTTAAGCCCACCCTTTGAGGGCTGTACTTTGTGCTTGTCCCCTTTAAAGCAAAAGGGGGAGAAGGGTTAGGAGACCAGTCAGAGACACCCGAGGACAGGGATTTCATTTGCTCTTAAACACTTACCCACACCAAGGCATATTTGAACTGGCTGGCTAATGATCTGTGAATTCGATGGCACTGCAAGACAGACAGACAGCATGTGAGGCAGTTCAGTGACACCGATTTGCAAACAACTTGCTCAATATCCAGCAGCTACAAGAGACTCAGATCTACGTCAGCAATTACAAGAGTGACTTTAGAAAGCAGATAATGGCACTTGGAAGAACAGAGAACTGGCACACGGGAATGGCCAGTCCACATAAAGCCCCGTTCCACTGCTTCCATGTGCTTTATCACCGGGCTGCATTAACCAATTTATTTTTAACCTTTCATAGCAGCTAAGAAAGAAACCTGAGGCAGACAGAATCAGTAAAGGTAACAAAAGGAGAAACCCAGCTAAACACTGACATACCCCAAGCTTTATGAAGCACAAATCACAGCAGGCTCCAGAGGAATCTGCCTTCTACAGACAAGAAAATGTAAAAGATGCAGAGAAATTACCACATGCTCCACAGAGGCCCCTTTCCGTAGAATAATGGCATCTGTAAAGTCTGGTCTCTCTGTGGAGAAGCAGGAGAGGGAGGAAAAAAATGTATTGGATTTTCATGAAGTGTTTTCTAACTTGCTGACATCATCTCACATTGCCTTGTGCTTATGACTCCCAAATTCCTCCTCCGGTTACACTTGCCAGCTCCCAGACAGGACAGGTATCCAGGCACTTAGAAGCATCAAATCAGTTTATACTTGACTCAGGACAAACAAACCCACCCAAGTCAAAACACTTTACTTGCTCAAGTAAAACCAACCCTCACTGCAGTTTTCTGTAAAATCCCCAAGATTTCATATCCTGACAAGCTCATAGAAAGTTCCTTAATCTCCTCACATCCACCCAAGTTCAGTGTTGGGTGTTTACAATCAAACAGGAACAAGGTACAGACGTGCCTTCATCACTGGGAGAAGCTGCAAGTGAATTGTAAAGCAAAAGGAGGATCAAAGGCACCCCCAGGCCTCAGGAGCCCAGCACGGGAATCACCAAACCTCTCACAAAGGGAACAGGAGACCTCTTCTGGATAGTGATGGGCTGAACAGTTCATCACCAGGTGTGCATAAGGAAGCAAGCTGTGAACTTGCAAACCTTATTTCCTTATGAAAATTCAGCTCTCATAGTGCCGAGAGAATGGGAGGGCTGTGGTGGGATATATACACGGCTGGATCACATGGAATGGAAAGGATTTCCTAAGAGCTTAAAGCTGCTCAGGGAAAGTGGAATCACAGCATTTCCAAGACACAAGAGATCACTGACAGTCAGTCATCTAAGCCCTGCTGGCGGCCTGTCTGCCTGTGACAAGGGGCAGCCTTTCCTGCCTTTCAAAACAACTTCTGCTCAGCTAATGGTCACTTACGTCCTCGTTTCTTGGTGTAGATGCAGGTAAGTGCCAGGTATTCCCAGAGCTTCTCCAGCAAGTAGTCCAGGTTCAGTTTCATGCCACAGCTGCAAAACACAGGGAACATCTCTGTCTTTACTGCTGTTGTGATTTAGAGATCGAGAAGGACAAGGTGAATCATCTTATTAAGTTCTAGGGAACAAGGGGGAAAGTCTTTAATGAGACCAGCAAAGAAAAAACACAAGGTGAAATAAATATGGCTTTCAAAGGGACAAGGAGCTTTGAAGCAGCAAAGCCCTAGTCAGATGTATCAGCACTTCTAAGGAAACAAGCCAGACTGGCTTGCTCTGGCCTGCAGTCAGAGTGGAGAAGCCAAGCCTCCTGCCTCTCCAGAAGGGAGCCTGGAAAAACCTGCACAGCAGCTCTGCTTCTCACCCCAGCAGCTGCAGACAGCCCTGGGAGAAGCCCCTTCTTGGGAGATGCTGGAGAAAGGAGTATGAAATGAACCACCACACCATTTGGACCAGTACATCAGGCAGCGTTACAGGCTCCTACCTGATTACAACACTGTGGGGTCTCCGAGCGAGACGATCCACTTCCTCCATAGATATCTGATCAATCTTGTTATAAACCTAAGTCAAAGGAAAAAAGACACACCCTTTAGGAAGTGAATTCAGCATCAGGAAGTATGACACATACATGCAGGTACAATAACGTAGTTCCAGCATCTGAAACAGAAACTCAGATCCTGTCAGCCACAGGACAGGCCAAACTGCTTAAGTAAAATAAACTGTCCAAATTCAAAAATCTGAATGTAAGTTTGGGCCTTTTAAAGTTCTGCCTTTGCGATGTCTTGCAGCATGTTCTCCAGCATCATGGATTTCGCTATAGACCCAGTCACTCTATCAAAGAGAGCCAGTAAGTGGCCTTTGGCACAAAGGACCAGTAAAAAAAAAAAAGCCCACGCGTGGAGCTTGCCAGCGCAGGAACCAAAGGCTCGGCACCGTGGGAGCAAACCCTGTGCCACCAGGACATGCAGCTCCGGGTGCTCCACGGCAGCCAGCCACCAGAGGGCACAGGGAACGCACCTAGAGCATGCAGCACAAGTAGAACATACATAAAGCTCCCTGTTGAGCTGTGCTTTCCACCTCTTAAAACCCGAATTGTCACTGCTTTAGGGATCAGGAAGACCTCGTGTTTCCTTCAGCGACAAATGGAAGTGCTCGGTGTGGCAGAAGGTAGTTGTTTCTGAGATACTCACGTAGAGGCACGGCATGTAGACCCTGTTGCCTACAATCACATCAATGAACTCATCGGGGGAACAATCCTCTCTGAAGAGGACCTCAGCATTGAAGATTTCTGAGGTAAACATCGTCAAGGCCCAAATCCCAACACATCCACGCGTCGCTGCGAGTCAACGGGCTGAGCTTGCTTGTGAAAGCCTGTTCTCAACCCAGAAAGCACCAAAGACACAGCAAGGCTGTCCCACAGCAGGTACCGCTTGATTCATGACCCAATGCTGACTTAAGGGTCTCTTGTTTTACGAAAGGATACTATATTCATGGAGGATGAGCTGCACCAACTTCTCGGAGCACTGAGTCAACGTGACAGTTGAGTTGAAGGAAATACCTCCGCCCTTCTTTGGCTGCAGGGAGGCAATAAGGCAACTTAAGAACAGCCTGCAAAATCCACAGCCCCATCTCTTCAGTCTCTGCAGGATGAGGGGCAGCACATGGTGAACTTGGCTGTACTTGCAGCAGCTCAGGAAACCTCACCTTGAAGTAGATATTTGGTTTGCTTTTGTTCAGCCGGATTCCTACAGATTCCAGTTCTTTCTCCAGCAGGGCCCTGCAGGAACATGGCACGTTAGTGCCTGTGAGACTGGGCCAGTCAGGTGACACCCACACCTTTCCTTTTTGATTATCGTAGATACAGCACTGCCAAAAGCTTTCATGACAACCTAACAACCACAGCTCGTGCAGGACAGAGTCTGTGGTGGATATCTAGGTTGACTGTCTCTGAACAGCCATCTGTGGGAAAAATCCTTCAGCTGAGAAGCCCAAGTAGAGATCTATAGAGCTCTCTGTAAATGCTGCTCCCAGTTATCTACCATGCTTCTAGTGGGGCGCAACCTCCATCTCCCACTCAACAGCTTAAATACTGGTTCCCCAACACGCACAGGACACACAGGGAGCTGGACCTGGCCCACCACCCCACAGCTCCACGTGCCCCAGGAGCACATACTTACCTCTGTACTTCACCCTTCGTGGCATCCAGCATCATAATAACAACGTCTGCTGTCCTGGCCACAGCTATCACCTGCCGACCTCTGCCCTTCCCTGAGAAGAGAGGAGATGGTCATACATCAGCGAGAGGAACCATCTACGAGCTCTGTGACAGCCCTGCACAGCTGCTTGGAAGCAAGGGAAAAGGCCCTGCAGTGCTGTACTGGCTGCAGTCAGCTGCTGGAGGGACCCCGAGTGAGCGTATCTGGTCCACCCACACTGTCTTACGTCCAACACTGCTGCTCCTCCACCCCAGGTTATATGAACAGCGTGTAAAGCTGTCCAAGTACAGCTGCAGGGGGGAAAACGACCCCTCTGCCAGCAGGACAGACATCCCCAGACATGTGCAATGTCAGCAGAGAGAGCTGACACAGAACAGTGATATCACCCTGTGGCCCCTGTGCAGAAACATTACATACACTTTCCTGTCAAAAAGGAAAGAGACCTTAATAATCAGGCCCTGATTTCCAACCCACCCCCCCCCCNAGATTTTCCAAAGTTTCCTAAGGCATCTTCTGACACAATCAGCCCATCTGGACAATGACAAAGCAGAGGGACAAAGCCAACACCTTTTCCCAGAGTTGGGAGTTATGTGAGGACTGGCAGGAACTCAGGAAATTAGTCAAAAGAGGTTACTTTTTAGCTGCCATTTCCCCCTCCACCTCTCTAGCATCTTTATTTAGATCTCCTCTCTATCAGAAAACAGATGAGCAAGATAACACTCACTCAAGAAGGTGAGAAGTGACGGCTTGCTTTGGCTCCCACCTCCAGAAAAGCATCTCTCTGCTACATATAGAACCTTCTGTGGGCTCAGGGATGAAAAATCGTGCCTCACATAAGATCAAGGACTCTAAAATTTAGAAAGCCAATGTGGGAACTACTGGCCCAGGAAAGCTGCTAATGTTTGAGACGCCCAGGTATGCTATTGAGGGCAAATCCCTGCTTCACACGAACAAAGAGATCAGCCAACCTTGTGCTGCTCCTTCGATGATTCCAGGCAGATCCAGCAGCTGAATGTTGGCTCCTTTGTACTGAAAAGGAAGCAGAAGGATGGAAAGCTGAGAGCCTTGTGCAAAGCACCTGACCTGCCTCAAAAGCCCCAAGCACATGCTGGGGTCCAAAGCTGTCAGAGAATGGAACTCAATGAACGTGACCAAGCAGGACAACTTTGCACAAAGCTGACAGCTCTCTTTTTGTTGAGGGAACCTCCAGAGTGTTTCCCGCGAAGCTGCATTCAACACCACATGCCGCGGTACGTTAGGTCCTGACCTCCTAAAGCATCACATGATGGCAGTTTGACAAAGCACCAGGAAAAAAGCACAAGAGTAGCATTATCCTGAGTTACTGAAATGGAAAGGAAAGTAAAAAAAACCCAACAAAATACCCACAAACTTACACTGTTGGCCTAATGAGAAGCACTGTAACAACTGAGTGCCACCAGGTCTTACTGAGATGGATCAGAACTATTCAGATGTGCTGCAGGTCTTACAATACTAGGACATAACTTTCATTCTTCAGATCTGCAGGGGCATTAGCTTTCAAGCTATTGCTGCAGCGGAGTCCTCAGTAATGGCGTTAACGAGTGACTGGAGCTCAGGGCTGCGTTTGGATGCATTTCAATATTTGTGTTTGTTTTAACACCAACACAGTTACTTTCATTATTTAACTCCGCTTTCAATTCTGACCCCAATTTTCTCATTACTCTTGGACACTTTTCAGTTTGATGCCCTTTATCATTTGCTTTACTGATGGATGCGCTTAGGCCACCACTAATAAAACTCCTCAAGGACAGGAGTAGTTGCATTTTCTTTCCAAATTGATCACAGTACAGATTGCCTCTTTTAAAGCTTCATTAAAAACAAATCTGTCAAGGTTTCCAGCCATCTGGTCAATAGCGCCAATAGCGGTTATAAAAAATTCAGTTGAGGATTGTCGTATTGCTCTGGTCAGTCAAACAGCAGCACGTGAATCCACTGCTCAGGCAGTCGATCCTGAAGAGTTATGTGGCCAAGGGAAGTGCTAAATCAGCACTGCAGGTTGCAGAAGGCCTGATACTGCAAGCACTCAAGACCTCCTTCGAGGTTAAAACAGAAGTCAGCAGAGACCTTGGGATATCACCGCTTCTTAGTGGTAGCACAAGCATAACTGGTGTAAACAGACACATTTACGTGTCTGGGGTTTCTTACCACTACTATGGTAAATGGAGGAAAATCCTACTTACTTCTATCACTCCTGGGATACACGTCAGGGTTGTGAACTCATAAGATGCAGCTTCGCTGGCAGTTGAGGTCATTAAACTCAAAAATGTGGACTGAAACACAAGAGATCAGCATCACTATAGTTACACAAAGGGAAACACCAGTAAATCTTCAGCAAAACAAGCAACGCTGAAGTGTTCCTCAGCTTTTAGAAGTGATGCTGTGGCTGCTCCAGGCACAGGAATAAAGTGGTGATGGGACAGGAACCGCTTTCGCTGAACAAAGGGAGATCACAGAATCGTCCTGGTTGGAGAGGACCTCTGAGATCACTGAGTCCAACCACACACACACACTCACAAAGAAACCCTACAACCTCGGCCACTAGAGCATGCCCTGAAGTGCCACATCTACACATTTCTTAAATACCTCCAGGGATGGTGACTCAACCACCTCCCCGGGCAGACCGTTCCAGTGCCTGACCACTCTCTCAGGAAAGTAATTCTTCCTAATATCCAGTACTGACACCTGTTTGCTCATCGGGTCTTGTCCAACTACAGCATAAGTCTCAGGCTGTTACTGCAGGGCACCCCACACCAGACAAAGGAGCCTTGCCCCTCAGCTCTAACTTCCAGCAATCAGCATGTGCCACCTTTCTGTTAACTCTGCAAGAAGGTGACAGACAAAGAGAAGATGGGTGTCTGCTTTACGGCCATTACTAATCACAAACCAGGAAACACACGCTCCACGCGGTAAACGCAGACACTCACTGACCTTACCCACAGAAGGAAAACCGATCAGTGCCACCCGGGCATCTCCAGATTTCATCACATCGAAGCCTTCCCCTTTAGCAGCCGAGGATTTGGAGGGTTCTAGCAACTGAGCTCTGTATTTCGCAAGCTTTGCCTTCAGCAGGCCGAGGTGGTACTCGGTGGCTGGAATAAGACAAATGCAACAACTGATTGACAGAAAGTTGTTGATAATTCACTGCTGGAAATAGGAACCTTCCTAAAAAGAAGCGCTGTGGATCTTGTCAGTTTCTTAACCACTGCCACACACATGAGCTACCCCTAGGCACAACCTTTTTAAATATCGGGAACTGAGAGCAAAACTCCCAGTATCCTGCACAAAAAGTTAGACTAGAGGGAAATAAGCAACTGAGAAATTACAGAGCAAAATGAGCAAGGCAGAGGGAGAGTGGGTGCAGGAATGAATGGGTGAAGAAGCCAGTAAAGAAGGGAGAACAGGGGGGAACAGATGCCCTTGGGCAAAGGCTCCCCCTTACACCCAGTCACATCCAGCACTGCAAAAATGCACGGTACTTTCCCACAAACACACACTCTTGTCAACTCCTAAAGACAAGTTTAACTTGGAGCTTACATGTGTGAAAGTACTTTATTGACTTATGGTCAGCAAAACATTTGAATTTACACCTGATACAAAAAAAAAAAAACCCAGAAGGTAGTTGTTTCCCTTTGTATCAAAGAAGGGCAAGAAAACCAGGAGCTTACAGGCTTTATTATTTTTCCTTTCCATTATGTACCTCAGCCTAAAGCCTCCCGACGCAGCAAGGTACTGGGTATCCCGGTCCCCTCTAAGTTAATTCATTCAAATACCGGCTCCGGGTCCCCACAGCGGATGGTCCCGGCCTCCTGCGCCACCAGCACCGGGGCCTCAGCTCCCAGAAGAGACGGGGCACTGCCGGGGCTCCGGCTCTCGCCTCCATTCG
>VXBJ01006975.1:680107-768482 GCA_013400055.1 Nycticryphes semicollaris
ACCCGCCTTCCCCACAGCCCAGGCCGTCACCTCACCCTCCCAGCCCCTCCATAGCCCCTCACACCGCCGGTTACCCCACGTTCCCTCCCCGTCAAGGGCTGTGCCCCGCCCGGTATCCCCAAGTACCTCAGCCCCCGACCGCCCCCTCAGCCCCCCCGGCGGCCCCGGACCTTTGTTCTTCTGCGTACGGGCGATCTCCTTCTCGATCTCGGAGATCTTCTCCAGGATACCCATGGCTGGGGCTGGCCGGGCCCGCTCCCCAGGCCCCGCACGCCTCACGCCGGAAGCGCCGCCGGGCCCGTCCGTCCGTCCCCCTCACAGCTCCGGTGCCGCGCACCCACAGCGCCGCTCCGGCCGGCTCCCGAGACCCGCAACCTGCGTTCCGCCCGCCGCCAACCCACGGGTAGATGTCCCCGGGCGGGTGGGTGACCTGGGCTGCCCAGGAAATGGGGCTAAGGAAGAGGGGCGGGTAAGGGAGTTGCTTATAGGGAAAAGGCTGAGGAGCCTGGAGGGTTTCACAGGGAGCTCCTCCCCCTGCCCCCCCCCTCAACACCTTGGCATTGCCCCCTTCTATTCCATTAATTAAGAACAGATCCTGAATTTAAGGCAATCAGCTGCTTATTGGCCTCCTGGAGAAACCCTCGAGAGAGGAGATGAAGCACAGCTCTCCCCCAGGACCGTGAAGCACTTTGGTCAATAAACACACACGGACACAGGTGCCTTAAATGCATTTCATGTTTAATTTGGACGTTAATCGCTCCACAAAACACCTCCTTATCCCCTGCTCCGTCCTTCACCCGCACGTACACCCCTTCTGCAGCCAGCACGGTTGAAAAGAGACATTGCAAACCTTTCCAAGACCACAAAAACACCCCCATTTCTTACCTCTGCACCCCAGATCCTCCCCTGGTCAGTTCTCTCCACCACATCACGACATACCTAACATCCTAACATCTCTCCTTCGCTCATCAAACAACTCAAAAAAAAAAAAAAAAAAAGAAGAGAAAACCCAAACGAAGCCTTTAGAGGAGAGAAGCCCCCAAACCTGACAAACCTCTCGGCTCCACAACCTGCTCCGCACCCACCACCNTAACACCCCCTTTCCCCCCAAAAAAAAAAAAAAAAAAAAAAAAAAAAAAAGAAGAGAAAACCCAAACGAAGTCTTTAGAGGAGAGAAGCCCCTCAACCTGACAAACCTCTCGGCTCCACAACCTGCTCTGCACCCACCACCCGCACCCCACAGGCCGGCACCACCGTGGCCGTTTTGGATTTGAGCCAAAAATTGGCTCGAATCCTGGTGGGAAGAACAGGGAGAGAGCAATATGCTCCTTCTCCACCCTTCTCACAACCTATCAAGTCTCAAACAAAAAAAAAAAAAAAATCTGAGGTTTTGGGGTAGTTATGCACATTAAACAACCCCAGGACTCTTCCTCACCCAGCTTCTACCAACCACTGCAGTGTTGATTCACAACGAAACCCTGTCGGAAACCCAAGTGTCCGCCCTGGGGAGCGCAGGGGGACTGGCACCGCCACCAATATTGCACCAACAGCTCTGGAGGGCTGCGAATTGTCACTGGAGCTGGGTCCCTGCACCCACACAGCACCTGGGAGGAGGCTTCGCCCCCATGCTTGGTCACAGCCCAGCACCACCGCTGGCTTTTGCCTCTAAAACCAGGAGGTCTCCCAGCACCGCCTGTGAGGAAACCCCTCTCTCCATCGCCAACGAGCATCTCCGAGAGGAGCAGAAAAAAAATCAAATAATGGGAATGTGCTTCCCAACTGCTCTCCTCGCAGCCGCTCTCCCTCCGCACCTCAAACCGCTCTCCCGCTTGCCTTCCTCTGCTCTACAAATCTACCTGCAACGACCGAGACAAGGGCACATGCTGCCTCCATCACTGGGGAGGGGGGCTCCCGACAGGGCTCCCCCCTTCCTCTCGTGAGCAGGTTTCTCTCCATTTGTGCTGGGGAAAAGGATTTATCCGCGGTGAACAGCAACCGGTGCTTCCCGCATCATCTCCTGAGACCAGCCCTGGCCGCTTCTCCCTTCACGTGAGATCCCGACTCGGAATTATAGGAAATGGGCTCACTGAGACCTGAATACTTTCTTGTTAAGGCTTAAACTAGCAAATTCAGCCAACCAGACAGATGTGCTGGCAAAAGCCAGAAAAGTTAGCTAAAAAACATGAAGAAAACCCCAAGCAGCTTGGCACGAGGCATGCAGGGGGGGTGGGGGGAGCTTCGCTTTCCTCTCAAACCCGTTCTCAACACCCAGCTGTGGGCAGTGCGGGACACAAGCCGCTGGAAGGGGACAACTTCTGTAACAGGCAGGGAAAAAAACCCCAAAAAACCCCAAACAAACGCAAACTAAACTCTCACGAAAGCCCCACAGGGGGAACCATCACATTAAATACACAACCGAGGCCAACTTTTAAAATGTCTTTCAAAAAAAACCAAGAAAACCAACAAACCACACACACACACACACACACTTTGGCACACAAGCCTTAAGTTATGTCACTTGAAACATGTCAAAAATCAGAGGAGAGCTACTGGGGGGCAGGGGGGAGGTGGTTGTTGGTTTGTTTGGTTTTTCTTTTTGTTTTTTTTTTGCCTTGTAAAAAGGTATCAAGCAGTGGTGTCAGTGAAGCATGAGAAGCGAGTACAAACGCTGAACAGTCCCGGAGCTGCTCCTGCGACGCTGCTCAACACTCGCGCTCCCGCTGCTTCCCCAAAGCGGTTGCTGATTACATACACAGATATAAAAACTAACGCAGACATTCCCGGTTTTCAATGTGAAAACGGTAAAATGTAATCGAGTACTTGTGCATTTGCCATAGGGTCCTTGGAAAAAGGAACCATAAAAATATCTTTTTTTTTTTTAAATAAAAGTGGGGTTTTTTTCCTTTTTTTTCTTTTTTCTTTTTTTTTTTTAACCCTTAACTTAAGTAAAGAGCAAATATACACCTATAAGCAGAGTTCAGATCCGCTTTACTGAGAACCTGGAAGTCCATACGTTAAATTAATTCCCAGTGGCGTATCCAGACACCGGAAGAGCTCCCAGCTCCAAAGGATTGGCGTTCCTGAAAGATCTGCAGCTCCAGCTAACCTCATTAGCCAGTGCGAAGCGAAGACTCCTTCGAGCCTCATCTGTTTCAGCCAACACTCCCCCCAACAGAACTCTGCAGCCCAGCAGCTCTCTGCCAAGCAGAGCCTCACACGCAGGAACCAGCTCTGGGAGCAGCAGAGCTGGCAACCTGGGCAACAAACCCGAGTCCTGGCGATCTTAACCCACATCAGGCTGTAACAATGAAAATATAAGCGCTGAGCTTATATTTTCTTATTACTCAGAGGACAGGCCTCTGGTTCCAGCTACTGAGAAACAGCTTCCAGAGGAGAGCCGGGAGGAACTTCAGTGAGAGAGCAACTAGCTGTGCAATAAGAAAGTGCATTTAAAGGTAGCTTAAAACCAGATTAAAGATCAAATCGCCACTCGACAGGAGGGAGAATCAAGCTCCAGCAGCCACACTCCTTGGGCTGGGTGGGTTTAACATTCAGGCTCTCTCTCGCAAGTCCGAGGGGCAGGAGAGAAGCGTGCATTCCCGTGCTCCGACAGGGACACAGTTCTCCTGGCAGGCCATGCTCTCCTGCCCGGTTTGCTTCCGTGCAGTATCAGTTCTGGACAGCTGTCATCGGAATTCGTAGATAGGAGCACTGTGCTCAGGAACATGAGTTAAATTCAATGACTGATACCTGGGAGAGAGGGAAAAGACAGATGAGAGGATTGCATAGAGCAACACAACTCCTCCTTACCACCTCAGAGGTGTTCAGGCATCGCCAACACTCCCTCACCAGCGGTGCCAAAACCCCGTGAGGACTTGGCATCGTTCCTCATTTCCATTCCTGTGCCTTTGAGCTACCTGCAGCCAGGCTGCGTTCAAGGCTGACTGTGGTTTTTGGACACCTTTTGAAGTTCAGCAACTTTCATGTTCAAAATGGTGTTTGCTCCAACTGCAAATTACACTTGGGTCTTTCAAAGCTTAGCTTAAGGGGATTCGTCTGAAAGCCTCCCGGGTACCTTCCCTCCCTGAGAGCTTCCAGCCACCCTACAGATTCACTCGCTGCATGTGACAAATATCCATGGCCCTCAGAGAGAAAAGAGCCTTCCACAGCTACTTATCACATGGCTTTACCAAGAAACCAAGCAACTAATGCTGCTCCCTCTGTCTTACAGCAACACCCGAAGGACCGCGGACTACAAAGCACTGGCCTAACAAGATTTCTGCATAAAGGGAGCAACACACAAGCTGTTATAATGGAAAAAAAACCACTGAGCTCCTTCTCGAAGAGCCCTCCAACATCCTCTGAAGGGCCAAGGTATGGAGAAGCTCAAAGCCTGAATCATTGACAAGGGCACAAACCAAGGGAGCGTAACCCCGCACAAGAGGCCAGGCTGCCTTATACTTGCCTGTCCCCACAGGAGGGTGGGAGCAGGACAAACCCCACGAACGTTTGAACTGGAGACCAGGTTTCTGGAGGGACACTTTTAGTGAACCACAGCTGGTGTCTGCCTCCCAGTGTACCAGGCCATTCCTTCACCAGGCCACAGCACGTCTCCCTATCTCGCCCCTGTCACGTTGCCAGCCCGATTATTATGCAAAGAGGGCAGCATTTTTTTTACCACACAAATGGGCTGGGCTAGCCTGGCTCTGTGCTAGCTAGCCCAAGCATGGCACGCATCCTCCCTTCTGCCCCAAGGTCCAGCTGCTGCACTGAACCTCCTTCCCACCCCAGAGAAGCACCGTCTGGATGCTCCAAAGGCTGCAGACAAGCAGAAGAGGAGTCTCCACTTGGTGTGAGGAACCACCCTTCAGTCCGCAGAAGGAAGCTTCCTTACCATTCTGAACTCCTATGGTAGTAATAGCCCTCTATAGATGCTGCTGACTTCTGGAAGCAGATGTAATAGAAACCAGCAAAGGAAGCACCGCTGATGTCTTTGATAGTGTGATCTGGGACTAGGAATTGTTCCTGCACAGAAAACACAGGCTGTATTTAAAATGCCAGTCAAATACTGCTCTCCCGCCTCAATCTGCCCTCACAAATTGAACACTGGCACCCAGCAACACGGAGAGACTCCTGGCTGAGCATTTGCCGCCCTCACAGCAGCCCAGACCACAGAGACCAGAGTGTTCTTTCACCACCTGCCACTGTAGGCATCTTACAGGGAAGCAGGCAACTGAGAACAGAACCAGTTTTATAGAGTGCACAAGGTCAGTTCCAGTTCAACACCTGCCCAATTGCAAAATCAGGAATCAGAGCTGCCAGACGATGAAGAGAAGGCTCCAAGGAGACGTTATTGCAGCCCTTCAGTGCTTACAGGGGTTTATAAGGGAGATGGAGAGAGACTTTACCAGGACCTGTAGCGATAGGACAAGGATTAATGGTTTTAAACTAAAAGAAGGTAGCTTTAAATTAAATATGAGGAAGGAGTTCATTACTGTGAGGGTGGTGAGACACTGAACAGGTTCCTAGAGAAGTTGTGGATGCCCCATCCCTGGAAGCGTTCAAGGTCAGGTTGGTTGGGGCTTTAAGCAACTGGCTCAGGGCAGGGGAGGGGACGTATCCTAGATGATCTTTAAAGCTCCCTTCCAACCCAAGCCTTTCTGTGATTCTATGATTTCTTCCCATAACAGCTGCACAAAGGTGGGAGGAACCAACCCAGCTGAAGATCAGAGAGGTGCAGACTGGTCAGTCTGCATCAAAAACAGAGGCCCACAGAGGGATCAGAGACATCAGTTCCCTCACCTGGAGCATCATCAAGCAAGATTTTCTTGTGTTTTTAGCGATGACTGTGACCCTTAAGGACATAATTAGCTGGGTAGACAGGAGTCACACTGGAATTTGCAAGTAGTGTGGGTTACAAGGTTGCTAGGGTCAGATCGTTCATTAAACCAGCATAGCTGAAAAAGCTTTCAGGAACCACAAGCCTCTGTCAGTCACTTGCAAGCAGCTCATCAGAGAAAAAGGGCATGCAGAGTTTACCTTCCATCTCATGAAGACATAGTCCCCATTTTTCAGATCCTCATAATCAAAGTCATCAGAGTTAAATGTTTTTGCATACTGGTAAAAAGCCTGGAACTTCCCCTGAAATAAAAAAAAAAAAAAAGAAAAGAAAAAACCCAGGATGCTTATTCCAGCAGTGGAGCTCACTAGTGCCAGCTGCTATTTAGGAGAGAAAAACTGCTCTGGAACAGGACCTCCTCACCAAAGGCGCTGCTCTTTCCTCAGAGCAGTTGCTTAATGCATGCCCCAGGACTAGCACAGAGGATTATCAGACAACCACAGCCCAGCTGGAGAAGCTCCTACAATTCCAGAGGAAGACAGTTGACAGAAAACATAATAAACATCAAAGTCTGGCAAACAACAGCAAAGGTCAAGGCGAGGAGGCAATCGGCTGGCTGCTGTGGCCCTGATCCAGAGTACAGGGCAGACACACCCTACCGGAGCAGAGGGCTGAGGTGGCTGGTAGCGTGACTGAGACACAGGTACCAGCTGTCCTGTCTGTGCCAGAGGGGCACCTCTCCCCTTCTTCACTCTGTTTTGTGATAAACCTTCAAATCAAGGAGTGTGTTCTCCTTGGGGTGCAAGAGACAGGGATTGCCCCTGCTCCTTTCCAACCCCAGGGCCAGCAAGTAGAAAGCAAGACCACTCCCCTCCTTTCTACTGGATCACAGCCAGCAGCCTGAAGGAGCCTCTAGTTCCAAAGATCCCAGTGGAGAGGAGGAAGAAGAGACCCAAAAAGGAATTTTCCAGGCCCTTCTGACAGCTTTTGCACAGACACCCTCTGTACCTCATCTCCAAACCAGCTGCTCAGCCAGGACTGCCTCTGCCCCTCTCATTTATTTACCCAGTGTTTGCGATCAACATCTTCGTCAGCATCCCACTTGCGCGTTAAGAAAGGATGCTTTTTACTGATTATTTCCCCTTCAAAGAAAGTAGTGAGGGTTGGGTACTCCTAGGAGAGAAGAGAAATGAACGAGAGGTCAGAAGATTTGTCACTTGGAGACAGACACTCCAACACAGACAGAGGTGCACGCGCTCAGCAAAAAGCATCATCCTGCAGCAAAATCTCCAGACAATTTGAAGTCAGTGCTCCCAAACCTCTGAGCAGCACATGGACTCGTCCTGCCCAACAGCTCTTAAAGATGGACTCGCACATACAAGCCTCCTCCCTCTTATTCCAGCCTCTCTGCTCAGTTCATGAAACCAGAAGGAGCCGTGTCAGAGCTGGACTGTGAGGAATCTCCCAGTTGGACAATCCTAAGTCACCAGTTACAGCCAGCACCAGTCCCCAGAAGACACCTGGGTCTCCAAAGCCCAAGGGCTGAATAAAAGCACGCCAGCAGGGAAGAAGGGGCTCCTCTTCAGCTTTGCATTGGCACTGAATTAGAAGAACACAGGCAGGGAATAGGGGCAAGCTTCTCCAAGCATTCCTGTGTAACAACAGACACGTGGTCCATCACAGCTAAAGAAGAACCCCTGGGAGACAGTTCTCACCAACTGTCAAGCACCGTGAGCAGGTCTTAGAGGATGGACAGGGAAGGAAGTATGTAAACATCTGACTGTTTGGGTCCTGGTTTATTCAGTTTCAGCAACACATCCCCACGGGTAGAGTGCCTAAAGCTGACTACAGGGTCAGATTCGTTTCTGCTCAGACCTTATCCCATAGCCAGATAAACTTCCCTTGTTTGGGACTCTCATCAAGGCATGTCACATTTGCTTGACATGCCAAGAATAACAGACTGAAGCAATTAAACTACTTCATGGTCAAATTTCCTGTATACTCAATCCCTCTACTTGCTATTTCTGGTGACAGCTTCACCCACTCCACCAGGAAAAAGAAAACCTGTTACACAGCACCTTTTTTTTGTTGCTTTGCAGTTAATACTCACCTCTGTAAGGCCTTTAATCTTCAAGTATCCACAGAGGTAGGAGTTTTCCATATCCACATGCTAGAAAAGAGTGCAAAGTCCAACCATAAGCATATGCATGAGGGCATCCAATTGATCCAAAGCAGCTTCTAAGCCCTCCAAGGATAATGTCAGCTTCAGCAGGTACAGACTTTCCACCTTACTGCCTAATGCTCACACTGGCGACCCTTCCCCATAGCTGGGAACCATTTGAAAAGACCATTTACAGGTGCCCATCTCACCTCTGACAGCCCCACATCCCACAATACCCTGCGTGGTTCCAACTCTATCACACTGAGGCAGCAGCCTCTGCCCAGAGGTCTCCGGTGGGAAACAAACCCCAACGCTCTTCCCAGAAGGAAGCTGACTCACAGTTTTCTCCAAGTGAGAGCACCACTGGCAGAATCATCCACACCCCCAACCCCTACATTTCCCAGTCAAACGCTACCAGTGAATTGGTGCTCAGGTGAGAGAAGGGTAAAAACTGTCTGTTTACTGGAGATAATTCAGGCTAGAGGAAGAAAGCACAGCCCTGAGCTTTGCTGTCTGCTTATTTAACGGGGTTGACCCACACCTCTCTAACACACTACCTGCACTCTCTGCCTAGTACCTGGCCTGGTACTTGCCAAAGCCTGCTCAGAAGCCAAATGATGTCGTGTGTGTTCTGAAGGAGGCCTTTCTCCCAGATCTAACGATTTTGTGCCTCCCTTCTTTTGAGTTATGGGGCTGCATCTCAGTGCTTTTGCTGTGCAGAAGCTAGGCAAGGTGCTGCGCCTCCTGTTCCAAGCACCTTTTAAAGCCAGAGGATTTTCCAAGCTTTTCCCCCGACATCTACATATCCGTTTTCAGAGCAAGAAGTGAGTTATTTGGGGAAGTGCAAACATCAGCTGTGAGAAGATGGATCTTCCCCACCTGCAATCAAAGAAAAGCGACGCTTCTCGGCGCTCAAGCCCAGGGAGAGCAGGCAGCCACCTCTTCTCAGCTGACACGCGCAAAACAGCAGCATGTTTAGCACAAAGCCACAGCCAGCCCCTGCGAGAAGGCAGCATGCAGTGAAGCTGATCAGCCATAGGATGTCCCCACCACAGCAAGCCATACCGGGTATGTTTGTGCTGTTGACAAGGGGAGGACTGTACATGAAAACCAACAGCCAGTCCAAACGCTATCCCATCTGCTGACTCCGGGGCTCTGACACTGCTCCACAACACCAGCACACGTATCAAGCTTCATCACTGTGCTCGCTACACACTCAACCACAGTCCCCCCCCAACATCCCGTGCCACCAAACTGTGAACAAAGCTGTGACTTGCAGGGTGCTCTATAGGAAAGCGTGTATCAGATGTCTGGCTCGTCTGCGTACTAATGACTCCACACCTCACCAGCTCTGCCCAAAGCAATCGTGCCAATCCCTAGGACTAAAAATAAAGCACACAGGGTGACAATGACTACAGGGGGGAACAGTGTCCTGATTCCCCAGCACAGCTGGGCACTACAGCTGTCTGGCTACATTCCTGCCACAAACAAACAACTGCACTTCGCCCCAGGCTCCCTGTTCAGCCTAGGGGAGCCTCTGACACCCCAGGATTGGGGAATCCTGAGTTCAGCCAGGCCATGCTCTGCCAGCCAGGGACTGGGACCTGGATCCCTGCTGATTTCCAGCCAGGCCTGAAATACAGGCTGTCCCACTGGTAGGGACTTCCCAGGACAACACCCACTCTAAGCCAGGCTTCTACCTGCACCCTTCTACCCTGTGGCACAGAAGGTGCACAGCCACCTCAGAGAGTGAAGGGAGTGGAGAAGGCATCCTGGTTTATGAACTTTACCAGGCCTGAAAGGAATAGGGCAAAGATGTGGGAAGGAAAGGCTTGAGTGCAGTGGGCCCTCCCTCAGGGTTTGAGACAAAGAGAGTAAGGAGGTGGTAGCCCTGAGCCAGAGGGAAAGGGGTCTCTCCTGGGGCCCGTGGGGAACAGGGCAGGGTCTTTTCCCTGAAAGTACACAGGGGCAGAGATCTCTCCAGAGCTGAGAGCTCAGAGCCATTATCAGGCTTGACAGAACCAGGGAAATCACAGGGAAGCATCGCCAGCTCAGATGGAAGCCAGGTCAGGGAGCACCATGCCTGAGGGGAAGGATCCCTCTGATGCTGCTACCACTCTGGTCCCACATCATCAGAGCTGAGGGAAACAAGGAGGGTGAGACTAAGGTAAAGTGGTCTCCCTCCCACAGCCACAGGCCTTGCTGTGGCTCAGGAAGTGGGACACGCAACAAGTTTTTTGGGTTCTGAGGGAACCGGGGGAGGGCTGACACCGACTATCGGAGTGGGCTGGCAATCGGGGCCAGAGGGGAACGGTGGCAGGGAGGATGGCAGCAGTCTACAGCCGGGGGAGGAGAAAAGCGGACTGGGCCTGAAGGGATAGGAGACTGGACGACCGCGGCCCTAGGGGGGCCGGGAGGAGAAAAGAGGGAGGCCATCGCGGCCTGAGGGGACCGGTGAGGCGGGAACAGCGACCGCGGCCTGCGGAGAGCGGGGGAGGCGGCCGCCAGCGGGCCCCTCACCTGCATGACGACCTCCACCTCGTAGGCATTGCCCTTGCTTCGCTGCTGCCCGCGGAACTTGGCGCCGCTGTAGAGCAGCGAGGTGGCCACGCCGGGCTGCGCCGTGTTGATGGGGGGCGGCGGCACTAGGCTACTGGCGGCCGCCCCGGAGGCCGGCGAAGAGACCGAGCCCGCCGCTCCGCCCGCGCGGCACCGCTCGCTCCGCACCGGCATCTCAGGAGGGTCCCCGGGCGCCAGCGTGGACCGGGGCCGAGCGCGGCCGGGGGCGCCGCCCGCTCCGCTCCGTTCCCTCACGCCGAGGCCGCCACCGCCGCCTGGCTCAGGGGCCTCCCGGCAGCGCCTCCGCGCGCTCCCATTGGCCCTCGCGGGCGCTGCGGGAGGGGCGGTGCCGGCCGCCGATTGGCCGCGAGTGCAAGTCACGCGCTTCCTCCCGGCAGGCGCGGCCGCGATTCCTGCTGGGAAGTGTAGTTTTCCCTCCTCGGCCCGCGGCGGGACGGGGCGGGTGAAGGGGCAAACCGCGTTCGCGGCGCGGATTGGCTGCCGCCCCGGCAACATGGCGGCGCCCGCGGAGCCGCGCTGAGGAAGGAGGTTTCTTTGTCCTTCGTCGCGATGTGGCGTGGCTGTCGCCAGCTCTTGTGGAGTCGTTCCCCGCCCTCCTGCCTCCCCCGTCCGCCTCCTGCCGCTGCCGGGAGCGGCCCGTTGAGGCCGGGGGGGGACCGGGCCTACGCCCCGCCGGCAGGTGAGGGAGCGCCGGGCCGCCTGGGGTCTCTCCGGCTCCCTTCGGGGAGGGGGGGCCCTTTCCTGGCCCAGTGAGGCTGGTCCCGCTGGCGGAATGCCCCTGCGGTGACACCCCTCAAGGTCACCCGGGGACAAGGGAGGGCTGGGCTGGGGGAGGGTGGAAACACGAGAAACGGTCAACCCGCCCCCCACGGCGGGGCAGGGAGCAGTATCAGCACAGCCCTGCCGGGCCTGGCCACCTTTAGGTCTTGTAGAATCTCCGGCGACGTAGCCCAGGTGGTGGGCCTCCCCCTGCGCCCTTCTCCTGGCATTAGTGGGGATTCGGAGGGAGGATTCACTGGCTGCATGGCCAAATCCACAGTGCACCGGTTTGCATTTGTGTTTTGGTGTTTCTTCGGGATTTTGGGAGGAGGGGACCCAGATGGAGTGGTTCTGGCGTGTTCTGGACCATGTATCCCCTCGAAAGATTTTGCTGGAAATATGTGGTGTTTAGGGCAGTAAAATTAGTCTCCTTCTGTCTGAGGCGATGCTGCAGAGTTGTGGGGTTATTCTGGGGTGTCAGAGCCCAGTGACATGCCTCAGGGCTCCTCTGGGGTACACAGGCATTAATCTTTTCAGAACTGTGCCTCGACAGTGTTTTCTTTTTCTGAGACCCTGAAGATTGCAGGTCACTGACCCTGAGCAAATCCTGTTCCATTTCCCCACTGGGAATGGCCTTCTGTTATTTTTTTTTGCCTAGAATAACAGACCTGCAGGCTGGCCTGCTCACTTCACACCTCACGAGGTAGATTTATGAGTTTGGGATTTACGATCTGGTCGCTGTCATCAGGGGAACAGTTTGCAGAGTCTTCCTTCCTTGCATGAGAGATACAAGCTTTTGCAGTGCCTGTAATTTGGCTCTTGGGTGCTGGGATTGCACGATACGGTGCTGGTTTCACAGGAGGCTGCTCTTAAAACAATGACCTGCATTTTCTTCAGGCTCCCCATGCTGGTGGAGCTGGTACTCCCCAGCCTGAGCGGGGTGTGTGAGCTGGAGGCAGCTGCAGGAGGTGGTTCCTCTGCTGGAAACTCAGTGTCATTCTGCAGAGCATCCCCGACACCATCCAGCTGTTACTAAGGGTGTCTGCAATAAACCTGTCCCCATGGGTGGTCGTGGTGGAGGGAACTGTCCATGCCCCTGCATGTTCTGAGCCTCCCAGCAGCTGTGGCTCTTCCAGCGGGTGCATTGGCTGCAGGTCAATGTTTCAAAGGAAACGATGAGCAAGATGCACTGGGGGAGAGCGTGTGGGCTGGCACGGGGTGGGTTTGTCATCATTGGGCATGGAAAGAGAAGTTGCTGTGGCCTGTCCTGCCTCTAACCTAGTTTTGCTGGGTTTCTGGTTGCTCTGAGACAGAACACGCAGGGAGAGTTAGTCAGGGTGGTTCAGGGATTAATTTGTCAGACATGGTTGCAGTGGGAGGATCTTGAGAGACTGAGCCCGGAGTGAAACTCCATAAAGAGCGCTGGGACAGATCTGCTTTGGAAACTGCCCCTGCCAGACTCTAGAAACTCAGCACCAGCCAGTTTGAAGGGAGCTGAGAGCTCAGCCTGGCAGGAGTGAAGCCGGTCCCATTCACTTGCTGGTTGTGCACAGCAACACAGTGGTTTTCACCAGTTTCACAGTGGCACTTCTCCAGTTGAGTGGAGCTCACTGAAATGGTATAGTGCTTGGAAGCTGTGGATGAATGGGCTGGACTTTTTGTGGCCAGGCCACCTTGATAGCACCGAAGGCTTCATCTGTTCTGGGCTGGGATGGGGAGCAAGGGAAGGGACCAAACCTCCTCTAGCTGTCTTCTGAATGGCTCTGTTTTTGCCCCCAGAGAGGAAACGGTTTTACCAGAATGTGAGCATCTCTCAAGGAGAAGGTGAGTACGGCCCCAGGGACAGCATGGTGGGACTGGTCCCTGGGAGGGGGGTTATCAGCCCACACTGCTACAGCGAGAACATGGCACAACCACAGCCCAGGCTGTGTGAGTGGGGTATTTGTCACCAGCTTGCTGTGCCCTTACCTATAGCAAAGCTGTGTGGTGGGAAACAGCTTCCAAGACTGTTTGGGGGAAAAGTATGTCAAAGTCGTGGTAGGAAACTTGAGTATCCCTGGTTCCATGCTCCCATCAGCTCCGTCTCTGCATCTGCTCCCACTGTGGGGTTGTCTGTTGTTCCTTAGTGCCTGCTCCTCTTTGATTCCCCAGGATTTATACTCTGATTCCCCAGGAGGCTTTGAAATAAACCTGGACCACCGAAAGCTGAAAACGCCCCAGGCCAAGCTCTTCACTGTCCCCAGCGAGGCTTTGGCCATTGCAGTGGCAACAGAGTGGGACTCCCAGAAAGACACCATCAAGTTCTACACTATGCACCTGGTGAGCACGGCAGGTTGGGATGCTGAGACCTTGGCAGGGCAGAATGCAGTGTGTTGGGAGCAGTCAGGTTAAGGGAATCTGGATTGAAGACGGGGAATTGAAATGCTGGGGGCTAAAGATGGATTTGCCAAGCTTTGAATAGCAACGGTTTGAACTGTCTTTATCCCACAGACCACGCTGTGCAACACGGCGCTCGACAATCCCACGCAGCGAAACAAAATGCAGCTGATCCGTGCGGCTGTGAAGTTCCTGGAGACTGACACTGTCTGGTATGAGATGGGGGCCCCAGTGGCAAACAGGCAAGGTTGTCCTGTTGCCATGTGGTTTTTGGAAAGGTGTTTGGTGCAGTGATGGACAATGCATATCGAAACCCAGTCATGGCAGGGCTCTGATCTGTCCTAGTTTTGGCCTAAGGGTTTGAATTGAGCCAGCAGTGTGCCCTTGTCACCAAGAGGACAATGAAATTCTGGGGTGCACAGGGGAAGAGTGTGGTCAGTAGGTTGAGGGAGGTCATTCTTCCCCTCTGCTCTGCACTGGTGAGGCCACAACTGGAATTCTGCATCCAGTTCTGGGCTCCCCCGTTCAAGAGAGACAGGGAACTGCTGGAGAGATCCCAGCATAGGGCAACAAAGCTGATTAAGGGATTGGAGACTGGAGCATCTCCCTGATGGGGAAAGGCTGAGAGAGCTTGGACTCTTTAGCCTGGAGAAGAGAAGGCTGAAGGGAGACCTTATTAATGCTTATAAGTATTTAAAGGGTGGGTTGAAGGAGGACGGAGACAGACTCTTCTCAGTGTTTCCCAGTGACAGGATGAGGGGCAAAATGGGCACAAGCTGGAACATCGGAAGTTCCATTCAATATGAGAAAAAAACTTTAGGGTGAGGGTGTCAGAGCCCTGGCAGAGGCTGCCCAGGGAAGTTGTGGAGTCCCCTTCTCTGGAGACCTTCAAGTCCCACCTGGATGCAGCCCTGAGTGATGTGCTCTGGGCAATCCTGCTGTAGCAGAGGAGTGGGACTGGATGATCTCTAGAGGTCCCTTCTGACTCTGACAATTCCATGATTCTGTGAATTCATTTAGGCCCATCCTACATCTGCAAACCTCCTAGAACAACAAAAAGCTCTGAATTCAGGGAAGGGCGGGGGGATTGTTCCCAGTCACTGCAGCCACTGCCTAGGTGGAGAGTAGGCCCTTGTTCCCTTTGCTGTTGTTTTGGGAGGAAAGGTTCCTTCCCAGAGGTGTGCCCCAGCCTGGCAGGGAGCAGCCTGGGAGCGCACCTCCAGTGTGGTTTTGTTCTGCAACATCCCAGCTATCATGTGGAGGAGCCGCCCGCCTTGGCAGAGTTGCAGAAGAATGAATGGGATCCTGTTGTTGCTTGGGCTGAGAAAAGGTAAGAGGTCAGAGTTGTTTTGGTCTGCTTATGCCCTGCCATGCTGAGACCAGGAGCTCTACTGCTTGTGACTGTCAGAGCTGCAAGGTTCACAAGCCCTGTGCTTGTCTAAGGAGCTGGGTGATCGTTCCAGGTACAACGTGGCAATTGGCTCCTCCACCAGCATCCTGGGGCCAAACATCCCAGCCAGCACCAAGGAGACCTTCATCAGCCACCTGGCATCCTACAACATGTGGGCCCTGCAAGGTGAGAGAGGCTGCACCAGCGGAGGAGGCGGTTCCTCTCCATGGGGGAGAAAAGTGACTGTCATGTTTTTGCTTTCCTGCTGATATGCTGAAATAATCAAAAGTGTTGAGGTTTTATGTTTTAAAACTCCAAGCCAGTCCTTTGGCTGTATTTGTTAGGGACAGGGACTCTCCTTTTGTTGCCCTTGGTGTTCAGGGTCTGGCTTTGCTGGCTGCAAGCCCTCTGCTCTACCCTGGCACACATAACTTCTTTAATAACTTCAAACTTTCTAGTGATTTAGTCTCCAGCTTTGTTACCAGGAAAAAGAATGGGGTTTAGTGCTGCAAGTGCCTTGGATTTGTGCACTGTCCTCGCTCTTATAGTGCACTTGATCTTACATGATAGTGTTGAATGACACCTAAAGGTAAAGAAATTAAGTAATGTTTGCTTTGCTCAAATCCTCAAATGCAAAATTTGAATGAGCAGCAGTGAAACCCACAGATGACACTAGCTGAGCAGCTAAGGAAAGGGTGTCAGGGACAGGATTCCTGGGGCAGAACTTGCAAAGACTTCCTGTTACCCCTGTAAAGATATTATTTGATGAATAATTTATTCATAGTTTGTAATGTGGGTGGGCCGGGTGGAAGGCAAAGGCATGTGGCTCCCCTGGGGAGGGGGAGCCTCTGGCCAGTTAGTCAACTTTAGACCTGAAGCTCAAGGTCTGGTGTAGACTGGTAGCACAGGACGAGCCTGACTTCAGTCCCTTCCTTAGACCCTGTCCATACACTTGCACCTCCTTTTTCTATCTGCTTGAGCTGGACTGTGAGTGCTCAGCAACTCAAGAGTTTTGAGCCCTTCTTTCCTCCTCCTCCTGGCTGTGCCTGTCTGCAGGACTTGTTCCAATCCCTCAGCCATCAGGCACTCGCTCTCCTCTCCTGCAGAGGGGTGTCTCACAAGGCAGTAGCTGGTGGGGTGGCAGGAAAGAGCTCTGCTGTTTTAGCAGCCAAGCCCAGCAGCCGTGTCCTTTGCTGACACAGTTCTCCCAGGGCACAGCACACCACGCACATTTGCACTGTTTTTCTAAGCGTGATTATAGATGTGGGCAGCTCTTTTATCACCAAACCGTGTCCCTCTCACCCTGGACTTTCAGCTGAGCTCCAGAATACTTGTGCGTGGATGGATATCCTTTCCCTTTGCAAAGGGCAGGTTTGTGGCAGAATAATAGGAGGCGGTTTCAAAGGCACTTTGTCACTGCGGTGACAGTGGCCAGAACAGGGCTTTGTCTCTGCTGTTAACTGCAGATCTGATGCTTAAGTGCCCAGATGCAAGTGGGAGGTATCACTGTCCCTGAGGAGATACCACACCCCGACTGTCTCTTCAGAGCAAGTGAAGATGCTGCTGTAACACTGCAGGAAACGACCACGAATCTTGTTTGTTTTGGGTTATTCTTTTCCAGGTATAGAATATGTAATCACCCAGCTGAAATCTCTGATTCTGTCCATGGGTTTGATTGACAGGCACATTACAGTAGAGAAAGCTGTGCTTCTCTCTCGCTTGGAGGAAGAATACCAGGTAAATGATGTTGCAGAACAGCCCTATAATTCAAACAGCAATAATCTCAGTGTGACAAATGCGTTTCCCACCACAAATAACAGGCAAGGGAAGTGACTGCTATTGCAGGAGAGGTTCCACTCCACCAGTCTCCCTGTTGGAGAGTTTGGAGGGCGCTGCTGTAGAGCAACATCATGGGCACAACAGCCCAGCGTGCTCCTGGGGCTGCCAGTTTTCTTTTTGCAGAACCCAGATGGCTGATTTTCTCCCTCTCTAATCTGAAGTGTAAAGTCATGGCTGGCTTCTCTTGCTGTTGGTTATCCAGCCTGGAGGCTTTGGTAGACACCAAGATAATAACTTACTTGCTGGAAACTGGCCCAGCGTGAAGCTCTCCCTGACCCAAAAGCGGCTGAACTTGATGGGAATCTTTTCATCCTCCCTTTAAGGATGCCAGTATTAGATGAAATGTGTCCTTCGTACTCATCAGGAGCTCTCTCTTCCCCTCTAGTCAGTGATTGGTACAGCTCTTGGGGGGTTACCCATGTTTCACAAACATGAAAAGGGAGGCTGAGGGTTGCTGAGCACCTCTCCATATAATCCACTTCTGACTTGCCTTCCTCCTCTCCTTCAGATTCGCCGGTGGGGCAATGTGGAGTGGGCCCATGACTATGACCTGTGTGAGCTGCGTGCTCGCGCGGCAGCCGGGACTCTCTTTGTTCACCTCTGCTCAGAGAGCTCGACCGTGAAACACAAGTTGTTGCAGGACTGAGGCTGCTGGGCTGGGCGTGGGAGGAGAATGTCCAGCTGTGAATTGCTGGTGTGACCCAGCAGACGGTAACCACCACCCTGCTGTCACCACGGCATGACCCAGTGGACAGTAACCGCCTTCCTGTCACCATGCCTTCCCTGGGAACAGCCTGGTGCTGAGGAGCTGTGACTTTGTGGGCATCTCCTTGCTTGGACTGCCTGCCGCAGTGCAGCACCAGCAGTTTTGAGCCCATAAGGAGGAAGGGTCAAGGTGAGCTTCCTCTGCATCCCTGAGACAGCAGCTCTGTCCGTTCCCGGTGTCTGTAACTCGTCAGAGGAGCTCCCATGGAAGAAACAGCTTCCTGGGCAGGGCGCGGCAGAGACATACCCAGCATATGCCACATGTCTTCATAGCTGCCAGCTCCTGACACACACTTGTTATGGAAATCTGAAAACAGACTCCATTGCATCTGTTCTTCATCCCTCAGTGTGCCTGTATGTAACACCAGGGTCTCTCTGTTTGATTAAAGGCACGCCCCTGCGAGATACTGAAAGCCAACGCTGCTGCGTATTTCTTTGTTTTAATCACCAAACCATGGTGTGGGTCCTGTGCTGCCAGGCTCCAGGCAGGTGCTGGGATGGCTGCAGGCAGGAAAAAAAAACAGGGAGCAGAGCTGAGCACTAAACAGATCTGCTCCTCATGCATCCCTGTGTGAGCTTCTCCATGCTAGGTGCCCTGTCCTTGCAAGGAGCAGCAGGGAGACGACTGTGCAGTCCTAGAGCAAGACCGGGGAGGGGTGGAACCTGGGCTTCTGCCACCTTAAAAGCACAGGGTACTACGAGCTAAATCTGTGTTTAAAGGGCAGCACCAGCCACAGGGCTTTCAGAGAGACCTGGCCTCTCCCCAGCGTGCGTATGCAACCACCCTCTCATTTAACCTTCCCACCTTTCTTCTTGCTGCTTGCTTGGAGCAGCGTTGACCCAACTGGCGTCGTTCCTCAGAAGCTGCCCACAAGTGAGCGTAGCAGCTGCTGTCACCGAGCAAGGAGGGGAATTAATGACTCCTCGCTTGGCTGTTGCGAGCAGCGGTGTGTGAGCGCCTCTGGAACCATTGATTTCCCTTCCTGCTAGCTGGGGGCTGCTCTGTTCACGCTGCAGAAAGCTGCTTTTGCGAGAGGTGGTGAGAAGACAAGGCTCCCAGGCACGCGGAGCCCCCGCCGGCCTTGTGGTTGCTGAGCTGGAAACCCGCTGTTACCTTGGGGGTGGTTTGATGGAGAGCAGCTCTCTGCCGGGCTGCTGCCGCGTGGCTCACAGGTGCTTGCAGGTACTAAAGCTTTCAGGCGTGATGTGCTTCAGTGGTTTGGTTCAATCAGCTCACAGCTGATCCATAACCCCTTGTGGACAGGTCTGAGCTTCGTGCCAACGTGATGGAAGAGACAGAGCTTCATATGCTTTTCCAGAGTCAATATGTATCTTTTATTTGCAGTTTATGGTGAGGTGAAAGTGTGCCTTTGGCCTGAAATGTCCCAGGCAGCTCAGGCATAGAGAAGCAGCCATCCCTGCTGGGTGTGCTGCTGCTGGGGGCAGTCCTGTGTGCCCCCTGCCCCCAGCCCTTGGCAGATCTACACCATCGGTTCCATGACCTCTAGGTTATCCAGCTCCTCCTGGAGATTGTCGATGTACTGAACGATCTCTCTGATACGCTCGCGGTTTCTGTCGATCTCGCTTTGGTCAGCCTGAACAGATCGAAACCCAGCAGTGAATCCTCAGGGTTGGCAGGGTACCCTGCTGTGGCACAGAGGGCTCCAGCAAGGGCTTGGGAAAACCTTTCCTAGTGGTGTCCCCACCACTTGGGCCAGACCTGACTGTGCACCGTCCCCCTGAGCAGGAGGGTCTCTTACCTTCTCTGTCACAGAGGTGTGCCAGCGGTGGATGTTGCTGAGGATATCGCTCTCTCGCTTACTGATCTTCTGCAGGTGGATGCCATGGGATGCGTTGACTGCGCTGACGATGGTGGTTTTGTCCACAAGAAGCTAGGAGGTAACGTGACCAGGTGAGGGGAGGGGGGTGGGCACGAAGCAAAAGCAGCAGAGCTCAGAACTAGCAGGACAGTAACTGCAGTGCTTGGGGGGAAGAAAACCAGCCCTCTGTTACAGCCTGACAAAGCCCTGGCCACCAGAATACCCTTTGTGAGCATGCACCTGGGCCTTGCTGTGGTGTAACAGAGTAGTATTCCCAGTGCGGGTGGGGAAACTGAGGCAGCAGCCACAGCCTCATGGGCTGGAGCAGGGAATGAACGGCTGCTGCTGGGTGCTGTGCTGCAGCCAGGCTGCCTCGCAGTGCACGGCGGACCCTGTGGGCAGCTGGTGTTGGAGAAAGACGACATATGCTCCAGCATGCCTGGCCCAGCAGGTGCGGGAAGTGGAAAATCGCTCTTGGAAGGGTCTCTTGCACTGGTGGCATCGGCTGTAAATCTTCATTTTATTTTTTTTTGGAGAGTCCCAGCTTCTAATCGAAGCAGTGACTTCCCCCATGGCTGTAAATAGAGGGTGGCTTTGCTAAACCGTAATGACTCTCCTCCTGCAGCCAAGTGCAGCTGTTGAACAAATGAAGATTGCTTCTCCGTGGAAATGGATGGCAGCGAAGCAAAATGGGTGCGCAGCAACGGTGCGGAACTGCCTCCATCTGCACAGGCCATAAAGCAGGCAGCTCCCCCCGGGGAGGCTGAGGGGTCTGGTTTGTATCTGTCAGCTCTTGATTACCTGGAGTAACACGGGGGCTGGGATAATCTGGACAGAGCAAAACCACAGCAAATGCAAAACTTGAGTCATTTAGTCACTAAAAGGAGCAATAATGGAGGCAAGGAGGGCAGCAGCGTTGCTGACTGGGGCACTGCAATGATCTTTGTGCTTTCTGAAAGGCTCCTGGGATCTTCGATACCACAGCGAGACTGAGGGCTCAGTGGAAGGCTGTTTGAAATGTCATGTCCTGCCTCCAGATCCGCTCATGGGGAGCTCTAGGAAGGGCTTTTGAAATCAGAGGCAAACAGAGCCCCAGTGCAAGGAAGTCAGAGCAGTGTTCTCCTGGGGCAGTGGGGAGAATCTGAACAAAACCAGCTGCGAATGCAGCAAAGATGCTGCTTAAGTGCCCGCTGGGTTGGGGCTGCCTGGAAATCAGCCAGAGAAATGAGTTGTGCTGGAGGCAGGAGAGAGACTTGCTCAGCACCTCTCCTGGGCTGCTGCCACCAGCTCCAGCAGCGCCCAGGGAAACCTGCAGTGCAGTTATACCCTCTGTCCTCATCAGCAGAGGTGTCCAGCAGCACTGCAGTTCAGCCAAGCGGCTGGGGCCACTGAGGAGGAGGTTATGCTCTGGATTACCCATGGCTTTAGCGCTATTGAACCTTCTGGAATCCCTGTCTCTTCTGAGGAGAAGCTGTGGCCTCCTCTTCTTGCCAACTTACTAGCAAAGATTAATTTTTTGGTGCCCTCACCATTTGAGCATCTGCTGGTAAATCTTCCTCAAGCTCATTCTTGAGTGACTTCTCCAGAGTGGTGATGGAGATCTCTAGCAGCTCTTCATGGTGCCGGTTTTCCAGGTCCTGGCACTTGGTCATCGTAGAGAAGATGGTTAAGGAAAATGCTGACTACAGCACTCACTTTTAGAGATTAAGTGACCTCCTCTAACCAGAGATGAGTGTCCACACAGTGGGCCTCCACGTGAAAGAGCTTGGCTGCTGCCAGAAGGTACTGTGATGTCAGGATATAGACTTTCTGCTCTTCATTGCACCTCACACACACAACATTGCACCTCATCCTCACTGCCATATTTTACACAAAACTGGGAGTGGGCCTAGGTTTGCAAAGGACATTGCAGGAGGCCTCACTAAATACGGTGCAGTTATTTGCACTAGGACAACAGATTTCTATATTCAGAGTTGCGTAATCTGTCACTGACACACTTTGGTATTCTCATCTCACTTTAGTTTCAGAAGACATCAACAACACAAAAATGAACACAACCATTTAAAGAAACTTCAACAAGAATTGTAAGTATTTCCTTGCCTGCTATGGCAAGAACCTGCATAGAAAAGTTGAGCCAGCTCTTCTCAGAGTTTTGTGATGGCTGTGTGGAGAGGAAAGGAAGATCCCCAAGGAGGAGAAAGATGAGTAAGTCTCACAGTCTTTTCAGCACAGGAGAACTTAGATCCTTTTGTGCGATCGTGAATTTCTATGGAAAGCAGCTGGACACCTTAAATATCCATTACTGCAAAGCTGGGAAAATACCTTTTCTCTTGATTTAAAAAAATAATCAAATTCTATACGGATGGCTTATTTCTGGATTTAGAGGTGAGATATACATACGTCACTGGGAGCTGCAGGCCAACATACTATCAAAAGGATATATCTCTTTAACGTTTTCAATGAACGTTGATGCTATGACAGCAATGTTACTTTTAAATTCCTTTATTAGTTCCTTAACAGAGAGAAAAAGAGGAAATATTACAATGAAAACTTGCATAAACATACGAGGGAGTCAGGGAGTCTAGGAAGAATCAACAACTGATTATAATTTGGACTCACTGCTGTTATTAGCACAGTCAGATACTGCACTGCCTCCAGCATTTCAAGTGTTTTGAAGTGCTTTTCTTTCCTTGTTCAGAGACAGAAAATGATAATCAGTTTATTGGAGGGAAACTGACTGACCAATACCTTTTACCCAGTGTCTGGAGCAAGCCAGCTGATCCTTTTTGACCCTCACTTAAGTAATGCACAGAGAGTGCTGTGTTCCCTCATACCACCACGCTGCACTCTCCTCGTGTGTATGAAGAGCCTCATGTCAGAAGAGTAACCAATGCCTGGGCTTACTGCAGCTTTTGTTTTAGACCTTAGAACCAAAAATTGCCACTCCCCTCTTTCAAAAATGGCTGAAGGAGAAGTGTTGTACTTAAATGTCTTCATACAACACTTCAAATACAGCCACCCGAATCCTGCAAATCCAGAAGGGCAGGCAGGGAGGGACGTTTCTGCTCATTCCCTCAGTGACTGCAGATACACGAGGACCAATTCAGAGGACACTAAAAGGGCACAATCCTGATGGAGTGAGGAATCCATTTTGAGCTGCTGCTTTCTGTCATGCACATGCACAAAAGTAAACTGCTGCATCTGCTTGCACACAGGCCCCAGCTCTTGTTTGCTAATTTTTAAACAGATTACTTTTTTGGTTTTGGGGTTTTTTGGTGTTTTTTTTGTTTGTTTGTTTGTTTTGTTTTGTTTTGTTTTTTAAATGAAGACACAAATTATGCACATTAGCAGCCCTGCCCTAGATTTTTGAGGAAAAGTCTGGGGAGAAAAAAAGGCAGCTATTATGCAAGCAAATGCAGTAAGCTGAGCAGGAACGTGTGTAATCTTATTCATAGCAAAGATCAGCTTCAAAGAATTACATCTTGAGAATCCCAAATGCCTACCCCAGGCAGGTCTGTACTCAGACCTATAAAATGACTGAATGACCTCAAGTCCCTTTCTCTAAAGTCTAGGAAATCAGCTTGGATAGATGTGAAGGATGTACTGTGCTCTGCCCTGAGAAACAGAAATCTATTACAATGCATTGATGTCCAGGGCCTGATCTCACTCAGATCAGCTTGGAGCAGAAAAGACTGAGATGGAGACAAAACATTAGACCAACTGGAAGACCTACACCCCCTTCTTTGTGCAATGGGCTACTGAACAGAGGGGTTAAGCAACAGAAAATTGCACACCCACGCCCACTGGATGTGAGGTCTCCCAGGTATGTGGCATGACCCTTACCTCCAGCTGGTCAGATATCAGCATTTCCAAGGCCATGAGTGCATCTGACAGCTGAAGTATGTCCTCCCTGTACTCATCTCGTTTGGAGTCAGCAATATCGTAACTGCCGGCATTATGAATCTCATCCAGCCTCTAAACACAGAGATACATAAATTACTTATAGTTTGTGTTCAGCACTCCATTGCAATTTAATTAACTTGTTACACATGTGAGAAAAGTTCCTGCTGCTGATTAGCTGGAATGAAATGTGATGATTCAGGAAGTCTCCAGATTTACATACTGGGTAGTCAACAGTGCTGAGGTTTGCTACTGTGCTAACGAGTTGGGGACAGTGCAGAGAAATCAGTGAAAATGCTTCCTCATCCTCCAGTCAGCAGAAGACTTTGCCCCCTTGAACGCTTCCAACTTTGGTTCCCCTTCTGACACATTTCATAGATTTTTGACATTGCTGGCCATGAAGAAGAGATTAACAAGTATTTCGTAGAAAGAAATGCAGGCCTAAATCCTGATCCACTTCGTGTTGAAAAGGATCTTGATTGACTTCCGTAGGGCCAGGACTTAGTATTCTGAATATGGAATACCTATCATTGCCTGCCTTCCTCTTAAAACGAGGATTTATTGCCCTTCAGAATTAAATATTGACGTCAAGTTTGTATCAGACAAGATTTATGATTTCTTGGATCAAAAATAAAAATCCTCTTGTGCTGAGCAATGTATTATTTTCACGGCTGTTCAAAACGAGTTAACAATCAAACTATAATAAGAGGGGAAAACATTATAAATGTTTTAAAATGTGTAATCCACTTCTCCTGAGAAGGAATGGAACAAGCTAAAATGGAGAATTTCTGACAAAAATCATTGCCATGGCTTGTGTCTGAAAATGGACTAGATTACCCAAACTAAAAGGGGGAAAGGGGAGAGCAAGGTATCTTCTTTTCTAATGTAAACGTCAGGAGGCTCAAAAAGCTCCCCAGCCATTCCAGCCGCACCTCTGGGAGCAATGACTTCAAAGTTCAAGGCCTTTAATGCTTCTTTCCTCCTTAAACAACTTCAGGGAGCAGAGTTATTTTACAGGTTACCCAAGCTTACATGAAAGGATTGCGATGAGACAAATAGCCCCAAAGAACGGCTCACGGATTTCAGGCTGCTGGGACCTCTGCACCTTTTCAACTCCTCCAGGAATTTTAAATGAATGGGGAAATGCCGTTAAAATACGGTGTTCAGTTTGACATCAACTCTCCCAGTATTTATATGAAAACTGTCAAACTGGCTGCTATATCCTGCTCTTGCAGCTCAATGTGTAGCTGAGCCTGCAGGTCATGGGCCAAAGGGCCATAATCTGGCTTTACCCATGTTTCTTTTGGTTTGATTTTGGGTTTTTTGGTTTGTTTTTCGGTTGGTTTTGTGGGGTTTTTGTGCCTTTTTTTTTTAAAATGGAAAATATATTGGAAATTCAGGTGCAAGTTAACTGAATATACATATCAATCTTTATGTGTTGCCTTCTCCTGTCCCAACTAGAGCTGATGGGGTCAGTTTGCCAGCATGAGTCAGCAAGGCTGAAGGAGCTGCATGCGGAGTGACTCAGCAGCCTGCCGGCCTGTGACAAGGCACCAAAATAAAAGTGACCTGGTTTTCAAAGGGAGCCAACACTTGTGACTCTGCCTGGTGTCAGTTGTCAGGGACTCACTCTGCTCAGCTGACGGTGTTACCAGGCTTCCCCCACTGTTTTCTGTGGGAACAAAATAATGATCCACCTATTATAGATGGATAGAAAGGGATCCAGCTAGAAGCTACGCCCTCAGCAGCCACAATGGGTGCCTGCCATTGAGCAGAATGAAAAAAGATAGTTTCTGCTTTAAAAAGCCTAGAAATACATGACAATAACTTTATCTGATTTTTTTGTTTGTTTGTTAAAGTTCTTTGAGCTGTTGTTGACAAAATGAACCGAAGCAGAAAAATACTTGAAAACAAGCTGAATACACTGCAATCTCCTTCCTTTTCCACCCCATTTTTCTACGAAGGAAGAGCTATTGGAGGCCTCAAAGAGAAGGGAGGCATTAAATCTGACAAGGCCATATATATATATATTTTTTTTTTTAAAGCAACTTCATAAAAAATATTTAAACTAAAAGAAAGGTTTAACATGTCCATTTCTTCAAGGACTGCTTACTCTTCTGGGTGGGGAAAAAAAAAGTAAAAAACCCCATCATTTAACCACTTTTTTTCCCTAAAGGCTTGAAGGACCTTTACCTTTCAGACAATAAGATAACACTATGAGATGTTAATTTCGTCCTAGGCAAAATTTCCAGTATAGATAAAGGCTGTCAGTGTTAGCTGGTTGTGGTTGGTTTGCCCAAAGGGTTGAAATTTCAATCCCCAAATTCTTTTCTTACATAAAGTACTAGAAAACTGTTACCATTGTGTTAGTTAACGACTTTACATTAGCTAACACAACACATTTTCTTGGTATAGATTTATACTGTAAGAAACATGTAGAGAAAGATCAGTGACCGAGCACTGGAAGGGGTTGCCCAGAGAGGCTGTGGAGTCTCCGTCCTTGGAGATATTCAAAGGCTGTATGGATGTGGTCCCAGGCAGCCTGCTGTGGGTGGCCCTGCTGGAGCAGGGAGGGTGGACCAGATGATTTCCAGAGGTCCCTTCCAATCTCAAACACTCTGTGATTCTGACATTAGGGATCAAGTACTGGTTCCTACTACAGCAGTGTAAATCAAGAATAATTTTCTTAATTATAATGGAGTTGCCCTTGTTGTCAGTGAGATTAAAAGCTGGCATATGATGTAGAGAACAAACATCAACAAACAAACAAAAACCCCCAAGCAAACAAAATCTAACAACATTACCCTTTTGTTCTGATTTTCAAAGTCTAGGATTAATTTCCTGCCTTCTTGCTGGTTGGCAGTTAATGCTTCATGGAGGCTTTCATAAAATTCAGAGACTTCAGCTTCTCGTTTTTCATACTCTTTCAGACCATAGTGAAATAAGTTCTCACAAACTGAGACAAACTCCTTCCTGTATGTGACATCAGAGTCAAGGTATCTTGCTTGTTGAGTGGAGCAACATGTTCCTCCCACCTCTGCAAATGTGAGCAATAGGAGTTAACAAGCCACTGTGATGTAAACTCTGTGGTTCTGGCTGGGAGCTGGCTGGCAGGTATTCTCTCTGTAGCAGGACTGGGTCAGCCATTCAGATTTTATGCGTAGGATTTTGTTACCTTAAGGGCATGGAGAAAGCTGTGGCAACTTGAGGGGGAAAAAGGCCTTGAGGAAAGAAAGGAAATATATATACTTCTCTGACTCGTTTCTGACACAGCAGTGGAATGAAGCATACAACCCTATCTGTCTTCACAAGTGTGAATACGCTGTCTGCGTAGTTAATAAATACGGCTCTGGAGCTTACAGCCAGAGCACAGAATAAACTACTGACTTGGTAGCATCACAAAAATAACGTCAATTTTTCTTCTGCTATTATCTTGGCAATGGAATTGTTTCTAGAGTCTATTGTAGTTAAGCCGTGATGCATTTTTCCCCAACAGTGTAATGCAATTTTAAGGAAGGTCAACTTACTGGCCTTGACAATGCTCTATTAATCTGAAAGAGAAAAGAAAAAAGAAAAGAAGAAAAAAAGTGTCTGCTTTCTGATCCCCCGTGTAGGAGTGATGATCAGAAAAAAAGTGCTGGCCTGAAAACTTCACGTTGCCAGCTCTGGCAGGCTGTGAGATATGCGACTCATATCATTCTGATTAGTCTGTTCCTATCTCCTACCACTTCAATTTCGACATGATTTTAGCGACTGTGCTCTTACAATCTAACTGACAGGGATTTATCTTGGAGCTCATTTTAAATTTTAAGTGGATTCCAGACTTAAAGAAAGTACAAAGCCTTGATTCTTGAAGGGTCAGAAAAGAGGGCTACCAAAATTGTGTTTGATTCAAGTGAAGGAAAAGGAATATGGTAATTACAATGGTGAGAATTTAAAAAGCTGGAATCTCATGACCTGTTGGTGCTAGGAATGAGCGCTTTTACAAATCGGATGTTTCAAGCTGGGCTGGCCAGCTTGCTAGTAATATAAACCCTTTGTTTGTAGCCCTCATATTTCACAAGATATCAAGGCTTGAAGCTGTCAGTGGTGTCACAGTCTTACAGCGGTTTTTTTGGTACCATTCCAAAATTAAACACAGACTGTCTCAGATCTTAGATCAATGTAGCTTTCAGCCCTGGACAAAAGCAACGGATGAAGAGTCCCTGCGGATGTACCTCCTTCTTAACTTAAGGCATTACATTTTAGCTGTAGGTATTCTAAACCCAGGAAGGATATGCCTCCTGCAGGTCACCCACTCCAGGGAGGGAAGCCAGTTTGGCAGCTTCTGTATCCTCTGCATACATAGTGTCAAACAGGAATGATCCATTCAGGTACTCGACAAAGGCTGCCTTTGAAGAGAATCAGAGCAATATAAGTAAAACAAAGAGTGCCAACCTGCTGCCAGTCCTCGGGATGTCTTTCTCCTGTAAGCATTTTACCAGCAGAGGAAGACTGGTGCAGACAGAGGGATACTAACAGCATAGATATACCAACCAAGGCATGTAAGCACCCTGCAAACTGGAGTGAAAAACATCTGGGTTCACATGTGGCTTTGCTGATGGAACCTTCTAGGATAGAAAACACTGTTAAATCTTATATTAAACATTACATACAAACACATACTGCAAAGCTGTTAAGCCTTGGAGTCAGTAGACTTTGGGGAAGGACAGAGGGAAGAGCTGCAAGTGTCCTCCCTGTCACTTAACCGCCTCCTGCTCTTCAGCTGGTCTGATCTTCCAGAAGTCTGGAATTCAGACCCAGACAAAAGCTAAAAGCACCATTTTGGCTGGCCATGTTTTCAGTCTGTTCACAGGACTACAGTGATCTCTGAAAGCCCTGAAGACTTTAACCATAAAACTAATGAAAAGCATTAACTTGGTGTGAAGGAGAAGAAAAAGTCACTGCACCATGAAAATGCTAAATGTTCTCTCAGACCTGTAATTTTCTTAATCTTGCATCAGGCTGATAAGATCCTCAGGTATGATTTACTATTTAGCTTTGCAGGGTCTGTATCTGTAGTTTCGTTGTTTGGCCAAAAGAATTATGGTCCTGCATGTCATGTGTATTCCACAGCTGTTAGTGTCTTCTTTCATAAGATGAAATTCAGAGATCACAGATTAATCCCAGCCTTAGTTTTAGCACAGTCAATGTTAACCTCTCATTAAATCTTCAAGCAGGTAAAAGACAAGTCAATATGTGTTGCCCTTCTTTCCCTGAGACAATATACCAGCAGCCAAAGAAAACATACCTTGTGGTACTCCAGCTCTTTCTGCTTTGCCTGCTCTTCCTCCAGCTGAGCCAGGGCCCGAGCCTCCTCACGTTCCAACAGCTCAGTAAAATCTTGATACTTTAAAACTGCAGCTTCTCGCTGAGAAATATGGAGAAATAAAATATTTGTATTAGATTATCCACTATTGCTCAACAAATCTGGGCATACACATTCAGTCTTTCCAGAACATGCACCTAAGTGACATCTGCATCTTGATTTCTTTGTGGGCTTTTTATTAAATTACCTATGAAGTCTCTAATCCTTTCCTCATCCCATTTTTTGTTGGCATATTACTTTGCCTCTGCATCCAAGCTGATTCAGTCACAGGTAGCTTTTCTCTCCCATTTCCTCATCTTTAGGTGGGCTTTGGGTTTTGGTTGGTTGGTTTTGGTTTGTTTGGGGTTTTTTTCCCTTTTTTATCAGAGGCCTTGTTTTGAATTCCAGAATTTGAGCTCTGATTTGATCAGCTAGTGAGTTTAATGCATTTACTAGGAAGGAAGAGGCTCTCCAGAGGAGCGGATGGCAGGATAGTAGCAAGGGCAAGAACCTAATTAGCTTGAAACTGAAGCTTGACAAATTTAAATATGGGATTCTATGACATACTGTCTATATGAGCACGGACTGGACTCAATGACCTGGAAAGCCCTTCCAGTCCTATGACAAGAGTAATGTATATTCCAAGTACAGCCCCTGCCGTGTGCCAAGCAAATGTACAATTAATCATGTTCTTTGATTACAAAAAAACCCCAAACCCTGCAAACAAATCAAAATCATAATATATGTATATATATCTCCCCAAACCACAAAAAACCCAACCCTTCTTTGTTCCCTTGAGCCCTGAGATAAAAAAGCAGTCCCACAGATTACTGACGCGGATGCACCGTCCTGATCTCAGAAACCAAGAAGTGCACTCAGTGGCACTCACTTGCTCAGGCAGTCCACTGCCAAAACAAACTGCTCAGCGAGCAGCAGGACCACCAAGCCTCCCTTCCCCTGCATCCATGTCTCATGACTGATTTCCTCCGAGATTTTCTGGTCTCTACGAAGGCTTGCACTCACTCTGCAGCCTCTCTGTGGCAACATTAACCAGGCCCCTCTCCCACACACAGCTGCTGATTTTCACAAAGCCTGTGAAGACGTCACGCCTCTGACACCTCTACCTCTCTGTCAGATTTGATGGAATTTGGCCTACAGGTTCACAGCTGTGAGGTGGAGGCAGAATAAACACTGTGTGTTTCTGCAAACCGAATTTCTGCAGGGAGCCTGCCCTGAATGCTAGAATATTGCTGGCATACCAACATAACGAATGCTCTGTAAGATGCTGTTGCCTGATTTCACAAGCAGGGAACACAGACATGCTTACTGTGGTGTCACTCACGAGCCTGAAGTCCAAGTATACCAGGTCTGGAAGATGAGCAACAACAAAGAGCATATACTGCTCATCGTCGCAGAGAGGGTTCCCCATGAGATTCAGCGTGCGTAATTTTTCAAACCTCCTGAGATAGATCACCTATGCTGAGAGGAAAGAGATGCTGTACTTCACGGTGCCAGCGAAACACACAGCCTTCAAATTCATTGCTTTTACTACAATTACGCTGAACTACATATCCTGCTCTACAGCCAAACACAAGTGACATTAAATTATGAGTTTCTAATGGTTTCAGGAAAGGCAATGTTAAATTCACATTGTGAATGTATGAATGACGGGTGTAGAAAGGAGGCCTTTAGCTGGGGTGGATAAATCAGGGACCACCTTAGATTGTTAAAGTGCCCTCAGAAGAACCCCAAATAAATCCTAGACTCCACTCCCTCCTTTTTTTTCATATGTAGCTACTTAATCCTTTCCCAGCTTTCATGGGAACCAATAGGAATTTTGCCATGGCTGATAGGAGTAACAGAGCCAGGCTCCAACAGAAATAGCTGTAGTAAGCACTTAACACCAGGACAGCTTACCAAAATCGTAATTCAGACTACAGAAGAAGTGAAATCCGAAGGAGAATTTTCTCCTCTAAGGAAGGGCTTGGACAAAGTGGCAAATGTCATTTTTAGAACATTTGGTCCTTTGATAGGAACCAAAGACAGGCAACACTCACATCTTCCAAAGTGGTCAGGTTATTCTTTCCTATGGAGAAAATCTGCAGCTCTTGCAATGTGTCCATGTGCTCAATTTTAGATATTCTGTTATTGTAGAGACTTAGGTCTTGCAGTTTGACAAGGGTATCCAGGCCCTCAATTACTTCAATATTGTTGAAGGACAGGTCTGGAGAAGAGTTTAGAAACCAAAGGTTTTCCAAGCAAAAGTTAAATTATCTCTAGCAGAACATCCTGATTCAGATCTTGCATTTAGCTTGGGTTTTGATTTAGGAATTTTTATATTTGTTTTTCCTTGGGGGTGTTCAGTGTCCCATAGGAAAGGCTCAGCATTAAATCCTCATTCTCTGGGCCAGGAAGCCTGAGACAACATCTCGTCCTTGCCATCAGAGGAACGGGTGAAGGCATTCCATGCGGAGTCCACATACACAACCTGAAAGCGATTTCTACCTTATGAGGAAACCCAAAATACAAGAAAAGAGATGGGAAAATACCCCAAAAGGGGGATATTTCTGTGACACATTTGACACGCCCTGCCTTGTTTCTTGCAGAGTCTTGCCTGCCATACCAGTGCCTGATGTCACAGGCATTCCCGTAAGACCAACATACATCTATCCCATGCTCACAATCACCCTGTTGTCGTGGAGTGATGCAAAGGCATTTAGTCACTTTAGCTATTTAATTTGTTGATATTTCCTCTTACCCTGCCAGAACATCTATCCTAACGCCTACATTCATGACAACTAAAGGCATTATTTGCCCTCAGGCCAGTACTGAGCAATTCAGGGGTCCAAAGATGGTTGATGAGGTTACCAGCTGCCTGCATCACCCCAGCCCCTGGACGGCTAAGAGACACATGCAGCAGCTGCTGAACCACTGCGGCCTTTGGGCAAACGAAACTCATGAGTGTGCTTCAAAACACTCTGCTTACTCTGTGGTGATGAGCTGTTGATTCACAAGTGCATTAGTCATCTGTGCAGCAGAACAGTGCAGACAACTGGGCAGAAGAACCCATTAGACATTTCAAGATGTGCTTATGAACCGAAGCTCTGCATGCTATTTTCAAAGACGGCTGAGGATATATTTACGCTGCCAGCCAGCAATGGGCCTGCATTCCCCAGAGAACGCCGTAAACCATGCATGTGAACAAGAACACTGCTCTGCCCTGCATCAGAACCTGCACCACTGTGTGATGCTGCTATCAGCATCCTGAGTTTTGAGTTGAAGGTAGTCACATAAAACTACAAGAATGCACAGTTCTTGGGACAGCAATAACAACAAGCCCTTAAACACGTACAGGTAAAGATTGTGGGTTCCAGGCTCCAAAATGCCCACGTTAGCTTTGAAAGCAGAATACAAGCTTCTACATCACAGAGGTGTTTCCCTAAATATTTCTGAAAGTCACCTCCAAATACAAGTACAAGCCCTGGAAACAACCTTGAAATCTCAGCTTCCTGTGGCTGCCATACCAAATGTATTTAAACCAGTGTTGAAACATTTGAAGGATTGTTTTGCAGCTCTGATACTCAGGCATTTTGGCATTTGACAGTCAAATGAGGAAACACACAGACAGCTGACAGCCTTCCCTGGAAAAGCTCTTATCAGTCATGTTTGAGAAAAAATGCAACATCCTGGCTTTATTGCAGATTGCTTTGCACCTGTGAAAGCATCTAGCCTCATATGCCAGTATCTTACCAAGCCACACGAGGTGAATCAGACTCTCCAGAGCTTCTATTTTCTCAATGATGTTGTTGTCCAGCTGCAGTTTAGTCAGATTCTCAAACTGCCACAGATTATCAATCTGCAGAATATCTAAAGCCACAGGAAAAAAATAAAAAGAAATAGCTTTTCATGTGAGACAGCTTTCAGACACGCAGTTTAGCAGACACGCAATCTTGCACAAGGAAAACATGTTCGGTCTTACCCCCAAAACAATTTTCAGCAGATTATGATAGCTTTTGATGACTGCCCTAGAGAGCTGAGAGGTCTACTGGCTGGATGAGATTTCAGTGAAACAGCCTAGTTAACCTCAGTGTCCTGCACCAGCGCACACTGCTCATCAGCAATGCCAACGAGTCGCTGAGGGGATGCTGACTACGGCCCTGCAGTCAAGAGTGGTTTTATGAATCTACTACTAGGAGGCCTTGACCTTCATTTTCCTTTCCAGCTCCAAGAAGGAGGTTTGGAACAAGTGTCTGCTTTTCTCTGCATTTGCAGGCTAGCAGTGGCCAGCTTCTGCTTTTGTAAATTACTCTCCTGCTCCTGGGATTCTCGTCACAGGAGAGCAAGTTGGGGTCTACTCTTTCTGTGAAGGCTGCAGTTTAGAACTAATCAATATCCCTGCATTTAGCTTTCTCCAGAAACAGAATCCCAAGGGCAGGCTGTTTGGCATTACAGCAAAACATTAGGACCAAGGTGACAGAAAATACAGAACAGTCACACTCCCAATTCTCTTTTGGCTCCCAATGGCTTCCAAGAAGATTTCGTTAGCTGCTGTGCCGCTGTTATTATTTAGCGAGTGCAGAGCAAAGCAAGGAATTGAATGCACAAAATATTCACACGTGTATTTGCAAACAAATACATCCAAGATCAGGATCAGGTAACAGGAAGACTGTTTTAAGGAACCTTCAATACACGCATTATTTATTGGACCACACAATGAATAATCAAAAGCAGATTTTTACTCATGAAATTATATACCCTCAAAATTCTCAAATATTGAGCCAAATAGCCTTCCTTTTCATTTTTTGAATGCAAGTATAGGACTGGCTTGACAGTAAGAGGCAAGCTGTGCTAATGCTACAGATGACCAGGGGAAGCCACCGAATTGGACTGTAATCACCATAATCTATCAAATAGCTCTCACATAATCGCCATCGATGGCAGAGCCTGCCCAGGGTTTGATTTGTCCATGTACAGAAGGGCCCAATAGGCCTGTGGCCTGTAGGTGTCACCACAATATAAACGTTAAATAAGAATAGCAGTGACAATGATGGCATAAAGTTAAGGAGCTTTAAAGTTACCCATCAGGAAAAGCACCCATCTCTCTCTAAGGAAACTACTTCATTTAAGTACAACTGAAAACGTACATCTAGGTGTTACTTTTTGCATAACAAATCTAAACTAATCATTATTGCCTGCCACTTCACGCTTAATTCCATTATCCTCTAACAAAAGAAGAAGAAAAACATATATACATATACCGATACTCACTTCTAAAACTAAGCTGTAGCTCCGTCACGTCTTTAAAGTTAATACCTTCCCTTTGGGCAATCTTTCTGATGTCCTCTGGACACTGCTCTTCAATGGCTTTCTGAACCATTTCATCATCAATAACATTTGGCTCAATATTATTGTATAACTCACTCATTTTTAGACGGTATCAGCCTTAAAGGACAGAAAAGAAAAAGCAATTACAATCACTGCCTGGCTACTATTTCCAACATTCATTGAACAGGCATGACAATTCCAAGGAATTAAGAGCACAGCTGAGCACTAAGAAGATCTAATGCCTCACAGCTGGTATCAAAGACAGGCTTGACTTTTATCACAGCCACTGATGTGACTCTAAGCAGAGCTTTGCAGCCTGAGCATTGTAAAACAGCCAAGCACAATCACATGCAAACTTCACACCATGTTTGAGTATTTTCCATGAAGAATGCCAGACTTGGAACAGATAAATAGACCAGGAAAGGAGGCTCTGTGCGGCACCTATGAAGAGCAATGATCCATTGCATGACTGCCACGTGTTGCTGAAGCCCCTCTTCACAAAGAGGGCATATTCAAGGCTCTGTGCACCATTTAATCATTTTCTAAAAGGTAAATTTATCATTATAGACAGGTTTGATTTATAGAGCAAGAGGCATACATTTATAGCACAGGAAAATAAAGAGCAGCGGTTCACTAAGTTTAAAACACTAACAATATAATAAGTAAAGGCTCTCCAGTCAACATATAGCACTGCACACAAACACCTTTGCTTTGAGAGACAGAGAATTCTGTCAGTCAGAATTTCTGTGCTTTGTCATTTAAGTGTCTCTAATGTTGCCCTAGGGGCAATGAGACTTTTTATGTTTCTAGAACTGTGCACAGTTAATAAATCAGTATGAAGGACTTGAATGTTCAAACTTTTGCTTGCAGAAGTTGTCTATAATTGTGGAAGCTCTGCTGATTTTGCATAGGAGAGGAGGACAAGAATGATAAGCATCTGGATTTAGAAAGTTCTCTCATCATCATCATGCTTTTTAAATAACAAGCGAAACCTCTCTACAGCTGTGCTCAACATAGACCAAGAAGTAGCAGGATATGTGTTTATTTGTCCTTGACCTGCCAGAATTTCCACTTCTTTTCTATTTCTCCGTTGTCTGTTTCATCAGTGTTGGTTCTACAGAGCAAAGGTTGTCCAGCAAAGCTACAGATGCCCCATCCCTAGAGGTGTTCAACGCCAGGTTGAATCAGACTTTGAGCAACCTTGTCTAGTGAGAGGTTTCCCTGGCCATGGCAGAAATTACATGATATTTAAGGTCCCTTCCAACCCAAATCATTCTATGAATCACACAGCACCTCGCTGCACCCAGCAAGAACAATGCAGGGGTCAGTGCGAGCACTGGGTCTCTCACCCAGAGGAGAAGCTGCTGCCCACAACCAGCCGGAGCCGAGACCCCATCCCTGACCGCCCCGCAGGACCCGGGACGGGGACCCTAACTCCGCCCATCAGGGTACCTCTGACCCAGGTGAGCCGCCGCCTTTACCCCGAGACCCACCCAGGCCCAAACCCCAGCCTCCCGACCCCTCAGACCTCGGGTCCCCTCGGCTCCGGGCCCGTTCCGCGCCCCCGATACCATGCTGGCCCGCACCTGTGCCTCGGCCCCGGCCCGCGGCCCGGCTGCTAAGGAAGCCCAGACGCGTTGCTAAGGAAGACCACGTGACACGCTCAGCCTCCAATGGTCAGGGAGTGGGTGAGGAGGCTGGCTGCTAATCAGAGTGCGAGAAAACCATGTCAGCCAATCAGCGCTGGCACCGTGCCCTGGGGGCGGAAAGAGGCTCTTATGATTGATGTTCCTCTTGCCCAATAGCATTAGAAAATGGTTTGGCCGTTGCCCAATGGAAAATGCCGGTAGCGGTGTCCCCGCTGTCCATCAACCGGAGGGCGTGGAAAGGGCCGGACTACCTCGGGGGTGGGCCCCTCGCTTGACAGTGATGGGCACACTTTTTGACCTGTGACTGCACGGGACGTACAGCCGCTGCCCAATCGAGTNCCCGTTCAGCACCCCGGTGGGGCAGAGCCTCGGTAAGGCGGCCTGGGGACTCCGGGAGAGCCCGGGGAGCCAGCGGGGCCTTTGGAGGGGGTGAGGAGCTCCAGGCAGCGGGGTGCTCTGGAGGTCGGTGAGGTGTTATGAAGGCGGCGGGGGTTCTGTGAGGGCCCGCGGGGTTTATTGGAGGTCTTTGGGGGCTGTGGGGGCCCCTGAGGGTTCATTGGGGGGCTCTGGAAGCGGTGAGGCGTCTGTGGGGGGCAGTGGGGAGCTCTGGAGGTATGGGATGGAGATGGGGTAGTAGGGTTCTTGGGGTTGGTGGGTGCTCTGGAGATGGTGGTGGTCTTTCAGGGTTTGTCGGGGCTGTAGGCCTTAGTGGGGGTCTCTGGGGGTTAGCGTGGATTGTGGAGGGCTCTGTGGGCAGCAGAGGGCTGTGGAGTAGTGGTGGCTTTGGGTAGACTATTTGCCTTAAGAAAGGAGTGACTCCACTTCAAGATGGTTGATGGATGAAAGCTGTTGCATCCCCTAGCTCCTTTTCTGGCATGTGCAGACCTTGGTACAGAACATCCTCGTCTGTCATTCAGCCACCTTTTTCCCCAGGTGTTGAAAACTCTCTGGAATGTGCGTATGCAGGGACAGTGATGTGGTCTAGAGATGCAAATGCGTGGTCCGTTTTCAGCCTGGAGCTTGAATTGTGGTTTTGCTAAAGCTTTGGTGACATTAGGCAGGTTATTTTGAGTGTGCTTTCACTGCACAGCTAGCCAAGGCCTCTGTGGGTTGCTGTGTCTGCTCTCTCCCTCCCACGGATGTGTTTGCTTTCAACTGTGGTAAGTTTGGTTTTGGTGTGTGTTGCCACAGGAGAAAACCTGGGTGCCACTTGTGCAAAGTTTGATAACTTGCTCATGGTTGGGTGGGCGGTCATTGCCTTCCACGTTCTTCTCTTAGGCCCTGAAGAAATACAAGATCTCTCACGTTGCGGTGGGAAAGAACAACAGACTGGCTCAGGTTCCTGCAGTGTGAGGACCATGGTGTACAGTCCCAGAAGAAAAGGCGATGCTCAATTGAATACACTCGGGCTGGTGTCCCTTTCCAGTGAAACCATCTCTTAGTTTCCTTGATTTATTGCATAAGCAGCAGTAATTCTAATACCTTATTTAGTGCTTATATATAGTATAACGTATAGCTATGTACAGTCTAGTCTATAGCTATTCTGTGTTAAATTATGGAATGATGGAAGACTTTTGTCTTTAGAAATTAAAGTTAAAAAAATTTGCAGAGTAACCGGTCATGGCCTTAAACCTCAGCAGTTCTTTTATAGTAGTCTTCTCACACACACGTGCAGAGACACCCCCTTGTAGAGGTAAAAGGCCCTTAAATGGGTAAGTCTCACACTGTTCTTTGAAGATGGCCGAACTCTTGCTTTGTCAGACTATATGGAGCATATGTATAGCTTGCTGTTTTTCTTTAGCCATCTGGGGTGTCTATTTCTTCTGCTTAGGGAGAGAAGTGCTGAGAGTTGGAGGATAATAACAAGAACAGTGACAGTTAAACATGATTTTCAAGTGAATTTGCTTTGTTGTGTTTGGCCATCTGACCACATCTGCCAGGACAGCTGGCTGCTTTGCTGCTCAGACAAACCTTCTACCATGAGCGTTGTTAAGGGAAGGCAAAAATTTCTCATCTTATTTTTATTGTCAGTTTCTTTTAGCATCAGTAAGTGGTTTAAAGGGGTTTCCTTAAGACTTAAGAATTGTTGGGGGGGGGGCAGGGACTGGGGGGGAGTAGCAGTAAAATCTGCTTTTCTAGCCTTCTGCTGTGCTAACTCTGGAGTGCAAAGATCTTCATAGCTCTTACCTCCCCTTATTCCCTTTGAATGAGCAGTCACTGCCAACTTAAAGGCTTCGAACACAATGCTCTGAAGGAGCTTTCATCAGATAAGGTTAGGTGTGTGTGAGGGGCTTCTTCGCTTAATACAGAATTCAGCTGTACTTTTAAGAAAGTTTGTTCATCCCCAGGGGAAGAGATAGCTGCAGATTTTATTTTGGAAGAAAAATTTTTCTGCTTCTCCTGTCACTGCCAGTTATCCCTTTCTGAGACAACAGTAAAACAAAAGCATGCCTTGTTCTCAGACGGTGCTATTTGCCCAGTGTTTCCACAGTTTTTTTTCAATGAGCTTGTGGAATGTAATTTTCACTTATGTTTCTTTTCATTCTTTAAAAGAAACTGAATAATTTTGTATTTCTGTTTAAACATATTGTGTTGAACACAGTTGTGATATTTTCAAGCAAGGCCTAACACTCACCATAAGGAAGAAGTGCAGAAAATTATGTAGGTCCATCAGCACACCAAGAATGCATGTTCTCTGCCAGGAAGTAGCAGTGGTTCACATGAAGATTTAATTAGGGCTAGACAATGTCTTCAGATAAATGCCAGGTCTGAAAGAACAAAGATGTCAGAGAAGGTTTGGGGAGAGCTGAGAGAGGTAATACAAGGGATTTTCTCTTTTCTCCTTCTCTTTATCTGGATAATGTCTGAAGCTAGACAGGCTTTTTATGTTAACTCTTTTGCTTAATGTGGGAAAGTAATGCTAGGATGAGCTCAGAGGATTTGTAATGGAGATGGATAGAGTCTCCTGCATCGAAAGTACCAGTTTAAATGGCAGCCAGGTTCCTCATTGCTGAAAGCTACCTGATTTTTTGACTGGCTTATATGGTAACCTCTCTTTAGTCACCAGTGGTGGCATAACAGGAACTGTATAAGCCATCACCATGGCTACTAATTACAAACCTCACTTAATTTTCTTTAATACTTTGATTGACCTGTGGGCACTGAACTGTCCTCTCCTGAGCAGAGGGGATAGTTTTTGACAGAGCTGTTGTGTGGAAGGCAGGCAGCTGCTGTGGAGATTCCTGCAATTAAAATCAGTTTTGCCCAATCCATAATGCTTTTCACAGGGAAGTTGCAGTGAAGGGAGGAAGGTAAAAGCATCATTTTACATGTAAGCTAAAAATCTCACCCAGGATCATGTGGCAGAATCCATTGCTTCCTGAATGCTTTGTGAGCAATCGGTGCTGTTCAGCATCCCACAGGACTTAGAAGAATTGCCATCAGCCTTTGTTTAAATCTTTGTGAAAGTTAGAGGGGTGGAAAGCTGAAGAATCTAGAAGGTGGCATCGGGTGCTCTGGGTTTCACAGGCTGCCATATATGTTGGGACAGACCAGATCCTCTGCGCCGTCGGGTATTGGCCCAGTTCTTACAACAGATCTGTTTATTTTTTCCAGTTAGTCCTGTAAATACAATGGACTGGATCCTTAGAGGAAGACTATTTTGAAGAATACTCCTGATCAGTGAGGAGCAGTACAGGAAGATGTGTAGTAAAACGGCAAAGACAGACAGCTTGCTATCAGGAGAGCGGCTGACATGGGGGAAAAAGCTGCAATTTACAGTAGCAGGAATTTGCCTTGAGATTCAACATCCTGCCATAAATTGCCTTTTTATCTCTCTTTGTTCAAGGGAGCCATCTTTAAAGTGTCACCCCTCTAGTCAAGGTTATTAGAACAAATACCCTTGCCATAGGTTAGTGAACACATCTTGGATGATTAAAACTGATTGAATTACACGAATGTGGAGTACTGGTGACTTATTTTTTTGCTCATTCTGCTGATTTGATATAGGCCATATGGCTTACACGTGAGAACACAGTCACACCAGTTAACGATTTGTAGTAGTTTTTGTTGTTGTTATTTTTGGTTTGTTTTTGTTTTTTTCACTCTGGAGACTTTGCAAAGGCTTCAGGAGAGTGTTTGGTTTTTTGAATCCAGACCAAGTCTTGCTGCTTCCCCACCCCTCCAGGCTCCCTCAGGTGCGAAGGGCTGAGCTGGGGCAGTGATGTGTGAAATGGGCTCCTCACGGGGTGATGGACGGGAGCGTTGGGGACCGTTTTGGTAAGGGCTCCGGTCAGGGCTGTGTGTACTGCTGAAGTCAGCCGGTTTTGCCACGGACTGAAATCTGCTTGATTCTGAGCCAAAGACCTCCAGGGAGAGGGGTCCAGCACCTGAGTTAACCGCAGAGACCCGAAAGCTAGTTTTAAACAATATGGTAGGAATTAAGGTGTCCTGTCTAACTGGGGGTGTTGATGAGGCGATGCTGGTTTACATCCTCGGTCCCTGTTGATGACGGAGGGTTTGAATGAGGGGTGCTGGTCTGAGCACTTGGCTTGGAGTCTGTTTTCAGAAGGATGCACAGTGTGGTGATTTAATGCAGAGTATTGTTTAAGGAGGCTACAAAAACAGGGTTTCAGCAAAAGATACAGAGGCACTTTATTGAAGTAACAGTGAGGCAGACAGCTTTTCAATTGATTTTTATCAAAGCACTTGCAGTTCCCATTCAAGGCTGTTAAATTGATAATAAATATGGTGGACAGGGTCTGTTTCCAGAGCTGCCGTCTTCTTCCCTCCTCTCTTTTTTCCCTCTCCATAAAGAAGCACTTAAGACCTTTCTTCAGATTTCTCATATCTTAAGATTTTATGAGTAATAGGGAAAAAAAAAAAAAGGTTCCTAAATAAATGAGTTGATGGCTACATGCAAGAATAGAAAGATATATTACAGTGAGCAGCCCATGGTAATCCTGCGTGAGGAATTAACCCAGGCTTTCTTGTCCACATACACAGTTTGCCTAAATTCCCTTCAGAGTAAACTTACTATTTTGCTGTGCTGTAAGGAAAACATTTTTTTTTAAAAAGAAAAACCTTCTCTTAATAACAGAAGTCAGAGTTTAAAGCGCACACCGTAACCTTAGGATCCAGTACCAATAAAATGACATGTTTGCAGTGTGCTGTTGGGGTCTGAATCATTTCTCTTTTCATTCATTGCATTGTAATAAAATAAAAAGGCCTTTGCATTTACCCATAACCGCTGAAGTATTGTGTCCTGTTCTGAGGGAAGCTTTTCTCAGTACAAGGTAGCAGTAACTTTTCTTGCTATCAGATGCCCACAGCATACGCTGTATCAAAAACATGAATTTTGTCTTTGCCTGCAATAAAAAGGGCCCAAGAACTCCTCTTGTCAGACTTTAAATACTTTTCTAAGTACTCCTGCAGCTGGTCAGTTGTTAAAAATCCAGCCCCCCTCACTGTTCAAGTAGAATTGTGCTAGTCAGGCAAAAGAGAGTCTGATAAAGTGCTTTCAGTTTTACAAGATTATTTGGATCTGCTTTCACTTCATGACAATGGATTATGTTGTAAAGAAAATCTCCATGAAATATGAAAATGGATATCTTTGCTTTTAAAGGAGGAAATAAATACTGAGTCATGAATCTGGCAACTCGGAGAAACTTACATACGTGTGCGAAGCTGGATAATTAGTATAATACCTTTTAATACTAGGTTTCTAAGACTGGATTTATTTTATAGGCACAAAAGCAGATTGTAGTTCATGAAGGTATTATAGCATGTATTTTTGAGTAATGCAGTTTTATCTCTTCCAGCACAGGACGCTTAAATGTATATTCCGTATGCTTCTAAGGTCAACCTATATGGGAGAGGTTGCACTATGAGGACAGCTCATTCCCAGTTTGATACTGCTCTGTTCATGTACTCAGCAGATTTTCTAAACTGCATATTTAAAATATGCTTGACTGAAAACAGAAAATCCTCGCAAACCCTTCTAACCGATTTCCTATTGCATCCCAGACAATTTTCATCAAAAAATGAGGTATTGTGTGTTTTCCTCAGTTTAATTTAAATCAGTTTGAAACTAGTCAGACTTCCCTTTGATTTTGTAAACTGCATTGGATTTTTAATTAAGAACTCTTCAAAGGTGATCGAGGCATCTTGTAGTATCCTCAGTGATAATGGTCAATGGAAGAACCACAGCAGTTGCGGAAAGTTCAGCGAGATGATCCTTGATGGGGGAGGAAACTGCATAGTACCTGCAGGGCTGGTGGTCTTCAGGGTTGGCCTGGCAATCTCTTTCCTTGTCTTGTACTTCATATTTTACTCTGGGTAGATAATTTCACGCTTTGTGTTTTGGTTTAAAAATCTGTGCAATGTATCAGTGGTAAAAAGCATAAATGTTTAGAGAATAGAGGAGAGGAAGAAGTGTTGTAGGAGCCCTGAGAAGTTAGCAAGTGACCCGAAAGGCCAGCCCGCTTAACAGTTTTTTTCCCTGTATGATGAGTCTGCACAGATCATCCAGAACTGGCTTTCAGTTTTCTCATTTGCATCCACCTGGGGAATTACTGAGTTTCTACATAGAAGAAACTTGTTGCTAGCGAGTACAGATAGGCCTTATCTTCTGGATTTGCTTAGTCAGTCTGCTGACAATTCACCATTGTTTTGCTCATTTGTTTCAGTTATCGTCAGTGGGAAAGGGCTCTTTTAAAACTGGTGATTCTTGAGCACAAAAAAGATGCTGGTCTAAAGGCTTTGCTATAGCCTGGTCCCTCTTCCCTTAGGAGCAGGTCCTTCACTACAGGTAAACAGATCTTCCTGTTGTTCAGGAAGGGGACATGCAAATAAATTCAGCCAGTCTGTTATTGTCAACACCGTCTTTAAATTTAAGTATATGCTCTGTGATTGTTCTGGACCTGCCAGAATTATAAGGTAGGCCCCACAGTGTAGTAACTCATTTCAAAATCAGCAATTAGGGAAGAAAAAAGTAATTGTTGTATGTATATTCTCTGTCTTTATAAGCACAATTCCAGGCCTGGCTATGTATAGACTATTTACCCCTCCTTCTGTATATCTCAGTTCACAGAAACCCTTTGGCAGCTCAGTGTTTGCAACGCAGTCTCAGAGAGCATCAGGAGACTCAGAAATGAGAAGATATGAAGAAGAAACCTGTTGAACAGTTTGCTTAGTTTATAAGCCTGCTTATTCTTTGAGACTAAGCCAGTCTGTTCCCCAGCTGCTCCTCAGAAGCCTTCTGGGTTAGATTACTTCGGGAAGAAATTCTTTGTTCAGATTCAGATGAAAGAAAGTGTACACAAAGTAAAGGCACAGATTGGTGTTATAAACTGTATTTGAACCCCAAGAACTTTGCAGAGCATTGGCTTCTTGGTCTTAAGGCAAGAAGGACTTTATTACATCTCACGTGGTTAGGAATGTTGAAGATACTTGAACATATTGCATCCTCTGTATTTTTGCGGGATACATCTACTGCAAGAACTGTGACCAGCTTCATGTTTGACCCAAATAACAAAAAATTCACATTCCTTGTTTAGCTGAGTAAATGCAGGAAAAAGTCTGTTTTTAAAATCTGGTATTTCCTGAGGTGTTTTNTTTTGGCTCAATTAGAGCTTTCTGCGTTTATTTTGCGTTTGAAAGGAAGATGGCTTCCTTTGCTTATATACATGAAAATCTACCTTTAGCAGATTAAATAAATAGCAAGTCAGCACAGCAAATTTTGGAAGAACTATACTAGCCACACAGGCTAGTGGTATTTCATAGCTCCCTGTTACTTTGTCTTCTCAGACTAGCAAATAGATTTGTATGTTTAATAGAGGCATTTAATTAAGCTGTGAGGACCAAATACTTACTAAAACCAGATTATTATTTTTTTTTCCAGACCTCTGCGAGACTTTAATTAGTAATTTTGCCCCAAAATTCAAGCCTTAAGTAAGTTTTTGGCTGAGGTCATCTGGAGATACTATAGTGTAGCTCTTCTTCCAAAGCATCTTTCATTGCAGTTGATGCAATGGACATCAGTTGGGCTCAATGCAAACGTTTTTTCCTCATTTATATGAAGCTGTCGAAAATCTGAACTCCTGTGTTCACCAAAAAGCGCTCCTGTCAGTTAACAGAGTATTAGGGAATGTAACCTGTTAATTGGGTTCCTAATTTAAGTTTAGGAGAGAAAAAACATGCAAACTTTATTGAAATATTTAATCTGGAGTGAATCTTGGAATCAACTTTCTTGTTGTGACCAGTAATTACCTGAATGCTGTTTAGTATTTTTCTGAGTGGTTGTTACGAGGTAAAAGTGTGATAATAACATGATTGATAGTGAAAGGTAGGGGTTAAGCAGGATCTGGCATATATTTGAGTTTGGGGTACCCTTATCTCACGTCTAAGCTGTTGTAGTAAATAGCTTGTTTTTTCATTATCTTTGAGCTGCCCTTTTTGTGCTGATTTTCGGTTCTTCTAATTAGAAGGGTATTTTCGTGAAAAGAGCGATCTCAGACCTTTGTGAAATTTTCTGCTAGTACAAATAATGGTAAATCTGAAATCACTTATTAGAAAAGAAGTTGTTATGGCAACTATAAGATGGTTGGCTAATCAGAGAGTGAGATCAGTTTTTATTTACAAGCATAATGAGCAATTAAGTTTGAGCAGCTGTCAGACTTGGAAAGTGATTAAAGTTCAGCAAACAACCCAAATGGGTCAGTGTTCAGTTCTGGTGGTTTTCTGACACTGCGGCTTGATCACGTTGGGGTTTTACCTACTGTAATTAAAACTGCCTTTAAAATCCCCATCTATGACACAGACTTGGCATCACCAGTGAATAATGAAAAAATCTCTCTTCCAACCAGGTTCCTTAAAAAGTATTGGCCCTGGGTCTTGCTTCAGCTCATGAGGTATTTCAAGTGTAGGATCCCTTAAAGCAAACCCCAGTTCTCATGCTGGCTTGCAGAAGCATCTCTGGGCCGTTGATGGTCACCAGGAGAGAGGTGAAATGGTGCAGCCTGGCTCAGGCGAGTTTTGCACCCCTAAAGGGCACTCTTTCATAAAAGGCATCATTGTACTGCTGTTGGTTGCTTGGGAAGCTGCTGTGCACGAACATAAAACCCAAAAGAAGTTGAGAAAGTCTTGGTTCATCTGGAAACATAAAGGAATTCCCAGGATGGGCTAACCTCGGCTGGAGCTAGTGAAGCTCTCAGTCACTCAACTGGCCAGGCTGGTGCCTTTACTGGTGCTCATTTCCCAAGCAGGAGCAGGGACAGTAACATGCATCGGTGTCACACTGCCAAAAAGGCTTAAGTAGGTTTCATGGCATTTGGTATCCTGTGGCATCTCCTGTGTGGTTGATTAACAACCTGTAAGCAGCAAGGGCCGGAGAGGTGGTTCTCTGTACAATCCAGAAGATTGAATGTGCTCACATTGGGAAGGTTCCCTTCCTCTCCTCTCCATCCTCTGCAGTTTCCAGAATGCCCTAGATCAGCCTTTTTAATTTACCAGGATTTGCTTCCTTGCTCCATATGGTAAATAAGCCCAGCTGTTTGTAAGCTGTGCTCAAGATCTGTGTTCTAGTTAGAATTTTAACTGTCCGAGGACCAATATAGTTATTTTCCAAAAGTCTGCTGCAGTCCCCTGATACATTAACATTGTTTTTAATTTTGCTACAGGAATATTATCAGGTACTATAGGTGGTTGCAGTGGAACGTGAATTGCATTGGGACAGTTCCTGACCTGAAGCATTTACCGAGTTGTATGACTTGATATAACACAGGCTGGTGAATGGGGACTTAGGGGAAAATTGAAATGACAGTCTCAGAAATAGGCATTTGCATACTTGATTGAAACTTAGGGTATTTACATTTCCTATCTATCAGTCCTTTTCAGACTTATCTACGGCAGTGACACATGAGAAACAGGGCTGTAGAAATGGAGCAGGATTTTTAATTGGGTTATTAGAGACCAAGAAATCTGCATTTGTCAGCCCGCGCAAGACGGAATTGCGCCCGTGTATCCTGTTATTGGTGTTGCCTGATTTGCACTTGGGTTTCCTGAGAGGGTCATTTGGAAGTGTTTGGCTGCTGAGCTTTTGCCGAGCTTGGCTGGATGGAACGGGCAGCTGGGAATACAGCAGCCTTGGCAAAAGCGATTCCTGTTACCTACTGGAACGGGGGCCAGCTCTCCCCTGTGTCCTCTCCCCGTGGTGAAAACACGTAGCGTATTCCAGACACCGATCTTCGAGCTGTGGAGCTGGTTGGAGAATTTGAATGGGATCGGAGCTTGCAGCCTCTTTGCGCAGGCCTCCTGCAGAAGCAGCGTGAGGGAAGGCTGGAAAATTGCAAAGCAAAGCATTTCACACTAGAAAACGTGAGCTGTCGGCCCTCTCAAAGCTGCCAGCTCCTCCCTGTCTCCTTTGCTTCTGCCTGTGGGATAATTGGGGTTCTGCAGAGGACACGGCTCTCACCTTCGTAGTTGTAGATCTATAGGAGAGCTGGGTGTGGGGATCTGCATGTGAAATAGTCTGCTGCAAGAGTTGTTTCATGCCAGTCATAACACATTTTAATTATCGAGTATGAACATTTACTTAAAAAGCTGCTGTAGCTAAGGAGTGAACTTGTTTCTAAGTGCTTTTTTGTTGTAGGAATGAAAGATTTTGTCTTCTCTCTCCCCCCCCAAATGTTATTAGTATTTTCAGTTTATTTTAAGCATGTGAGAATGTGGGCAATTGACTTTAGAAGTAACTTGGAAAAAAAAGAAAAGGAAAAGTATAACTAATACTAATGTAGGAGCCTGATGGATTATCTTTGCCTTACAGTTTGTTTGCAGCAAACATGGTACAAGTGAGTGGGTGGGAGGGAGAGTTTTAAATATACAGGGATGGATTTTTAGAGTTTGCAGCTGACGTGGATTAAAAATTCTTAAAACATTTCATCCATGAAAGGCAATTAGTTTTGTTTTATGAATATGAAAAGCACGTAGCTTGTAAGTACTGGAGTGAAGTCCCAAGTGAGTTATTAGAACTTGCTTTACTCGTGTAGTACAAAATTAGCCATCAAGAGTTGATAGATTTCAAATATAGCTCACTGACACACTGATCGTCCATAACTTTTCATAAAGACACTTTTTCAGCCTCACCTGTAATTACCGGATGCCGTTGAAGTCCTGAACAGGGCAGCTGACCACAGACCAGGACACTTGTGATGATGCTTGCAGCATTTTGTGCAGCTGAGATACCCAAATTGTAATTCTGCCCTGCCTGTGGTTCTGGGTGGTAAAACTGCGTCTGGAGGCAGAGAATATTCCTCTCCCTCTCTCTCTCTCTCACCTCCTGGTAATATCTTACCGGTCAAATGCATTCTTCTGCTTTGTATTGTGGTGGTGGTTTTCTGCATTTTTGTGGGGAATGTTTTAAAAAGCAATTTGCAGCAGTTTATATAAGGAACTGTCATGCTGACATTCTGTGTGGCTCTTATAAATAAAACTCCACTGTAATAGCCTTTAGGCGTACTTGTTAACATAGAAGTTGAGAAATAAATCACTGCTTTCAGCTGCCCGTTCTCTCAGATTTGTAATTTAAGGCTAATAAAATTAATGGAGTCGTCTTTTTTTTTTTTTTCCCCCAGTTATTTTTTGGCATTAGGACAAATTCATGTGTATGTATTAGATAGTTGTTTAAGAGCTTTTTGGTATACTGGGGTTGTCTATTGTGAGTTGTCTTTCTGGTGAGGAAAGCCTCACACCTACTAAGCTATGTTTGGAAAAAGACTATTTTTCCAGCTGCTTTGGCTAGTTTCTTTGTCTGGGTTTTCTGGGGGACGGGGAAGAGCCAAAGACTCAGCTATTAATTTTTTTTTTTTATTTCTAGTGTTGGTGAACAGGCATTATTAATCCAGTATCAGTGTTTTAACACCTGAGATTCTCAGTTAAGGAACTGGTAGCCTGTTGGAACTTCATTAAGCAGCAAGTTAGTCATGTCTCTCTGTGCCCCCCACCCCCAATAATGCAAATTTCTTGGAGAAATTAAAACAATCTAAAAACTCTTTGGCAGGTAGAAGGGTACAAATCCAAGTTCTGCCTGTGGAGATGACTAAATGTCGATGGGATTTGGTATCCAGCACCGGCTGCCTTAGTCTGAGCAAAGGAAGGGGAGATTTGGACCATCCCGACGCGGTGACCTGTTTAACCAAGTCTGTGCTGATAAATTCTCCCTCAGAGAGTCATACGGACAAGTCAGAGCAGTCACACTCTAATTCAGAAAGGCAAATCTGAGGGAGAACGTTTTGTCACCGAGAAGGTTTTAATTTATGCTGTTGTGCCTCTCATCTAGAGAAGAAGGATGGACACTCAGAGTGTGATAACATTAGGGTAGTGGAAGTGTTGCCTAATAGATCACAGATGTTTGCGAAGTGGCGAGCTGTCATCTCCACCGATACAACAGGACGGGGGGACAGTCTGTCATGAGATGTGACATGTCATAAGGGAACATTGACTACAGTAAATCACACAGTACACGGCTCCATTCGAATCCATTAAAATCCATTAATACAGGACGTATATTTTAAAACAGCTTTGACATTTCTGATTGAAGGCTTTAGCGTATTGATTTCTGACGTGAGCGGGTCCTGGCTTGTCGATTGCAAAGTAGCACCACAGGTTGAGTGTCGTGGGTTTGCAGTGAGGTGGGAATCTGGCCAAGGTCACTGCTGGAGGAGGTGAAGGAACATGCAGTGCAGGCTCGTTTTTAGGGAAAAGTGCCTCTGAATCATGCAAATGACTTGATGAGCTGGGACCTGCTGCCATATGACCTAGCTCTGAAGGACAGCTATTTATGCTACATGGGTCAACTCGTTAGCTTTAATGAGTGTGCAGTACGTGGGAGGAAGGCAGGGTTTTGTGTTTTGTTTTTGAAGCTGTGTAGAACGGAGAAGTCAGAGGGATTTCGCTTTGTGTTAAAGAAGCAGTAGCCTCTCTCTGCCATCCGCTTTGGAAGAGAGTCACGTATAAACACGTCATTCAGTGAAGCACACTGTCAGCAGCGACAGTTTCTGCTGATGGGGGAACTTCAGGGAGAAGATTCATAACAAAAGTCTTTATTGTATAGAAACACACCGTTCTGCTTGGGATCCAGATCCCAATGCTTTGAAGGACTGTGACTAAACCATTATTTGTGCCTGAGATAAATGACATCCGAGTACAGAGGCTGCCTGGACTAGTAGGGCAGTACTGGAAGGTCAGTCTGGTTTTACAACCTGCAAATGCTTTGCGACCTCTGAGATGTGATAAACTAAGGTAGTCAGGCTGATATGCTCCCTTGCCTACTCTGATATTATTATTTTTTTTCTGTGTTGTTTTTCTTCTTGTTCAGGTAAAGCTCTGAGTATGAAAGAAAAAATGTTTGTTGTTAATATTTGTTTAATGTGTATTAATCCATTCACCTTGCTCTCAGCTTCTGAAGCTGCTGCTCAGCTTCGCTCTGATAAGCAGCTGTAGTTTCCTGCTCCCGAGGGGCTGAATCTGTGGGTGATGGTGGGTGGTGTCTTTTCTGTAAGGTGTCTAAATCCACGGGAATGTTGCAGCATTACTGTGAATACCGCGTGGTCCTTAAAAAGGTGCAGTAATTGCATATTACGTATTCATGATTGCAGGTAAGTGTGATCTGGAAAGCAGGTTTGAAGAAGTTTGGCATTTGGGTTCCAGCTTGAAAAAGAAGAAAACCTGAAAGTTAATTGGAGAAAATGACAGTTCCCAGTTCACGGCTGTGCCTTCATACAGCATCGAAGCTAAATACTCATTTTGATTGCACATGGGCATGTCCACAGCTTCTCTTGTTATTTTATTTTAACGTAGACTCCACATTACAAATGGTGCTTATTCATTTACTCAGACACAGAAACTTTGGCAAAACAGTGAGTGGAGGATAGATGACTTCATCCCAAAGAATTTTGATGCAAGCGTAGGTAAAATCAATGGAAAAATCACAGCGGTCAAAGTGGATGACCAGCGCTGCACAGAACAACCCAAATCACGTTTTTCAGTCATGCCTTGCAGTTCAGATTGAGCCCGTTTGTTCTAGCTGACTGGCTTTTTCTTTGGAAGTGTGAAGCTCAGCATTTTCAGAGCAGTGTGAAATAAGGAGTGTAGGAAAAGGTCTTGGAGCAGTGAGGTGGCTAATTGAAAAATGCTATTGGAGCTGTGCTTTCTAACAAAGAAACTGGCAGGTTTTTATGAGTAAGTCACTTCAGAGTTGAGTTTTGATCTTGAATTTTGAATGAGTCACATTTATTTTTTAATAGCAGCGTTTTGATAAAAAGGGAAAAACCTCCTGTTGGTTACCATAATGTCTAAGTGTCTGTGACTGTCTTTCTAAAAGCAAAGAACAGCGAAAGAGAGAATAGACTGTTCAGTCCAGGACTATCCAAGTGTGTTATTCCAATGGATCTCTGTCTTCCAAGCGAGATGTCTCGAACTCAGCAGCTGTGTGAACGCTGAGGATCTTTAGTCTTATCTTCATTTCACTTGGGCAGCTGAAATATGTTTCCGTGGCCTCCGTGTGGTCTTTCTCCAGGTCTTAGTGACTGTGCCAATGCAGGTCACTGATGATTTGTTGAATCCAAGAGAGACAACTGTGCCCACAAAACGTAATGATGCTTTAAAGCAAAACAATTCTATAAGCTACAGCTTAGAGGAGAGATGTTATTGTCTCCTTCAATAGCTTATCTTCCCTTGTGAGCTATCTTGTGTGGTTGGCACTGCCTTGCAAAACTGTTGGGTTTTTTTTTTTCCCTTTGTCCATTCTATAAAAGCATTTTACATTTGACCTCAGCTGATAGCCCTTCTGAGAGAGCTCCACTGAGCTGAAGGGAGGGAGACCAGCAGGATGGAAGTAAAAGCCTGCTATTACTGTGGGTTCTTCTGTTCTGTCACATATTATGCAGAGTGAAATATAACACATCTGACTGTTTGATTTGCTAATTTCAGTCTTGTAGCACAGCTGGTGGGCAGGTGGACTGTTAAGAGGCAAGGCAAAGATCTAAGATCTGCGAAAAAAAAGTAGTTAATAAAAAATAAAGATGTTTTGTGCTGCTCGAGCACCAAACACTGTTGGAGGGAAGGGGAGAAACTTGGAATTGGACTTTCTTGCTTTTGGATCTCTCTAATACAGAGCATTGGTGTGCATGCTTCTTGCATAAACAGAAGGGGATTTTTGTGTGCGTAATTCTTCCCAAACATATGAAGCAAAATCTCTGAAGCAACATCTGGAGAAGTCCCAAGACAGAAAGCTGTGATTTTTCTGAGCGCAAAGACGTGCTCATTCAAGAGAGTCTGGTATTCAGACGCGAAAAAGCGCAGTTCCCCTGTTTTCATTTAATGTGGCTTGTAACTAGCCCAATATTTAGCTTTCGCTTTTGCCTTTTCTTCCCAGCACATTACACAGCACCAGAGTCATTTATTGGTGCTTATTAGTTACAAATTTTGGGGAGATTTTTACTCGGGTGGTGCCTGCTGTCATCATTCACCCGGAGTAGATGTTCTCAGCGCTTCCAGCAGTCAGTTTTTCAGTCTCGGCCACGCAAACGTGCATATTGGCAGGGGAGTTAAAGAACACACAGACTTCAGTTGCAATCCTGAGGAGAATCTTCAGGCACTGGCAGGTTCAGCATAATGGTCAGAGGAGAGGGGAGGGGAAGGAAGGAAGGAGAGATCCAGGGAAGAGCGAGGAGCCCTGCTTTATCTCCTCCGCATGGGAGCAGAGTCCAATTTTACGAGCATCCTCAACATCCTGTAACGTTGAAGCAAAGGCAGCATGAACTGGAGAGGGCTGTGAGGGCAGCTTCTCGAGGACCACCAGTGTTCACGCTTCTTTGTTAGGTGACTTTTGCGCTGGCTTCACGGTGAGGGGTAAAAGTTCTGGCTTTTTTCCCTGCCTTTAAAATACCCCCCCATTCCTGTGCTGCCCTGCACAGCCTGTTTATTCCGGGGGGAGAGGGGGTTACACGGGCATTTCTGACTCATTTTCCTTGTGGTGACCTCTCTCCAGTCGGAGCAGGTTGCTTGGGGAAAGGCTTGGCTGGGGGTGTGCGTGAACTGAGACACTTTACACTGAAAACTTTATGCTGCTGAACAGCACCTTCTGAATGCCATAAAATATACACAGTTTCAGTGTGAGCAGGGAAATACTGATATTGCCATTTGGCAGAGTGGGGGAATGCGGCCACAAGAGTTAGATCTCAGAGGGAAGGTGTGAATGAAAAAATAGCATGTTTTTTTCTCCTTTTCTTTGCAGACTAGAGATAAGCTAATGCTGGCCTGTGCATATGCAGCATCCGAGGTCTGCAGCCTGTCAGGCGTGGAGTGCCAGGGTGTCTGTCTTTCTACATGAACATTTATGCTTTAATTTGGGAAACATGATAGGAACCGACAGCATTTTGTTTCTGAGGGAGACTTTCTGATGATCTTATTGCTGGGATGGCATCTCCCCGGGAGACAGTAACCCCTGGCCCCTGCTGCGGTGACAAACTGGGCAATAACACAGCGCTGAGGGTTGCTCCTGGGGCAGGAGCTGTGCAAGGCATCCCTGGCACTCAGGCTGGGAGTCACCAGCCCTTTCGTTAGATAATTAAACTACACCATAAACTCTTGGGTTCAGTGAGGGGAGGGGCAGGAGGGACTCCTGCTCATTGCTTTTTATCTTGTTTGATTTAGCATTTCTTATGTCACCCTGGAACCCTTTGGTCATGTTCCAGAGTCCTTGTGTGAACTAGTGCCATTTAGATGCCTTTTAATAAGCTTGAAAGAGATTGAGGAACTGGTGGCTTTTTGAAAGCAGATTTGCATGATTTGCATGCCATTCCCTCACAGCTCTGTGATAGTTTCCAAAATCTGTTTAATCTTGTCAGTCATATTTATTTGCTGTTTGAGGAGTAGCATCAGAGATATGCATGGCTTCCAAAATGTCCAATAAATACCAGGCAGGTTATTCAGTATTTTTAATTTAATGCATTTTCAACATATTGCCCAGGAAATCTCTTAAGGAGGAGTGCAGGCAGAGCTGTTTCATCGGAAATCCAGAACTGACGACCTGGTGTGTTTTGATTCTGGAAGAGCTCTACAGGCTTTCAATCCATTGCAGTATAATACTGTTCTTCAACCAAATCACACACCAACACGTGTGCCTTCTCTGCAGTCAGTGAACTCCTTTCCAGCAGTTGAGAGAGCGCCGCAGCGGCAAATCTGGGTCACACACCCTACAAAGGACAAACGACTACAGATGACGAGTGCTTTTGTGCACTCTCTCGCTGAAGAAGAGATTAAAAATTAGCTTCCGACTCTTAGTCGAATTAAAAATTACCCAAGGGGAAAGGAACTATTTCTCAAAGAGACAACTGTTACGTCTTAAACCCACAGAGTCTCAGCCACGTATGGCTCCAACTGAAGAACAGAAAGGCAAAAAGTCTGGGAGAGAGGGGATTTCGTTTTCCCTCAGAAAGCAAATAGGACTGAGGTTACTGGGGACCCCAGAGGAGCGCTGGTGTCCTACCCTCCATACAGCACTGCAGCAACATCTCTTCACTCTTCTGACTCCAAGATATCAGTTTTTAGCTGTGGAGTACTGCCATATGCACATCTGGTCAAAATAAACCTAAACTAAATGGGTTTTACAAGAGCAATGAAGGGAGTGGCTGCTAGCACAGCTTCGGGCAGCATCAGCATTTTCCACAATCATTTATAAACAGTGATTATAGCAGGCCAGAGAGAACGAACATTGCTAAGTTGCTGCCTGATGCCTAATACTATCAAGAACACACAAATTCGTTAGTGTAGTTTTAGATTAAGAAAATAAATCATACGCCCAGCTTAAGGTACCCTCTATTTAAGGCGTCATCTCTCATTTTGTGGCACTGTGCTTATAAATCCTTTGCAGCTTTGGAGATCACCTTCTCCAGCAGAGCAGATGTAGTGACTTTTTATATCTCTGACTGTTAAGGGTTTTTCCTCTAATATTAAATAAATTGTTTTCCTAAGCAACAAGGCCTATATGGAGGTGAAGGCGGATCACATTCTAGAGCAATATAGCCTTATGTACAGTAGAAGAATAAAATGCAACTAAAAAATGATTGTTATAAATAACTTTGCACAAAGATTAATTGCTCTCTCCGAGAAAGCATTAAACAGCTCTGCCTGCACTCTTCCTTAAGAGAATCCTTGCCCAGCATATCCAAAATACTGTAAATTAAAAATGCTTAGTAATTTCTCCAGTATTTATTGGAAGTGTTCAAGCCCAGGCTGGATGGGTCTTTGAGCAACCTGCTCTAGTGGGAGGTGTCCCTGCCCAGGGCAGGGGGGGTTGGAACTATGTGATCTTTAAGGTCTCTTCCAACCCAAACCACTCTACGATTCTGTGACATTTTGGAAGCCATGCATCTCTCTGAGGCTCCTCCTCAAACAGAAGGAGTTTTTGTTGCTGGAGTGAACTCTACCATGAGCTGGAGATGGCTGAAAAAGACTCAGAGAAGATGGCACAGCTGGGAATTTTGGCCCCTCGTTTCTTCCCCTGTGAGACCCAGCAATCTGTGTGTCTCACAGAACTACCTCTATGAATGGGAACAAAGGCCTGAAAAGAGTAGTATCTTCTTCCAGAATCTCCTTTTCCACAAGGTCCTCTCCATTCTGGAAACAGATGGCTCCTTTTCAGCACTCTCTGCTTGGATTTTGTATGTGCTGCCTGGTTTGTCTCAGACTTCTGTAGTTACTGTCCTTGGTGGAGGTGTGTTAGCACACTGTTGTGGTGGAGACAAGTCACTGAAACTTGAATTACCCAGATGCATAGTCTTTCTCCAAAAAATATCACATAGTTATGGCCTGTGGGCATCTATAACCTCACAGTGATAGAAATGTTAATGGGAAAAAATGTGATTGGTAAACAGAGAAAGAGATGTGTGAATTCCTTGGAGCCTGATGCTCTCAAACAAAATCTGCCTTGTTCTGGGGGACAGATTGAAGTCCGATGTAAGGACAGAAGAACAGTTGAGGAAGATGATACCTGTGGGTTTTGTTTCTGCTTTAAAATGTTTAGAAGTTGGTGGGGGTTTTTTTGGCTTATTTTACATTTTAGAAATGCTTTTGTTGACCCTGTTTACCTTCTGACGTTGGATGCCAGGAATCTGTAGAAAAACCTAGACAAATTTAGAGAAGGTCATGCTTGGCAGGAATGTTCCCTTTTTAGGTCTCTCTAGCAACAGGCTTTATGTTCAACTCGATAGTGTTCCTGAATGTGGGTAGTGTAACACAGACAGGGTTTGAACGCTGCAAGTGAAGAGTGTGAAAAATTCAAGGGATGTTCTAGGCACCACTAGACAGAACTATATTGATTTAGGAGGAAATCCCAAGGAGGATATAGTTCTTGTCAACTGATTACTTGAAGTTATGGTTATGCTGCTCTTGCAGACATCTATAAATTAAACCACCAACAGCTGGCATCTGCCACTGTCACGGTGCTGTAGGTCATCCTCCCCATAGAATTTAGTCTGATGCTGACTTACCTGCGAGGGAGCATCTGGGAGTCAGGAGGAAGGCAGGCTGTGCCTGGAAGATGTGTACGTAGCCCCAGCGTGGAGAGGAGATTGGGGACATAGGGTGGGACAGAGGGAAGCAGTGCCCAGCCCTCTGGCAAGCAGTTATCGAGGGACTGTGGTAGAGGAGTAAAAGAGTCCCAGGCAAAAAGGGTTGTCCGTGGATGATATCGCGACCTCCATGAACAAGTGCTAAATGTTTTCACGTGCTGGTGGTTCTTTTGACACTGAAATTCCAGGCTTTCTTGAATTCTGTCTCCAAGTCACTGTCTTTCCTCCCTTGATTCATGTGGCTGTGTTATCTACTAAAACAAGGGAGGAGGTCATGTTGATTTTGGGGAAATTTTCCTCCCTCATAACTTGCCAGAAGTGCAGCATCTGAGAAGTTTGAATTGGAATTAGCTGACATTTTCCTACTCTCTCAGGAATTCAGGAGTCTTTGAAGAACAGCCCATCTATGTGGGCTGAAGGTAGTGAGATTGAGGTGTAATGGATTCTGTCTGGAAACTTCTATGCTGATCCCTAAAACCAGGAGGGAAAGTTTGACGTGGTTTACAGTCAGGGGTGGGGTGGGATTTTTCTGTCTTTGTTTTGCTGTATAGTTTCACCTCAGAGTAACTGAAGATGGAAGTATAGTACCTAATTAGAACGGTATTTAAATATTTATTTTCCTTTACTTTACAGAAAAGGCCACAGATGGCTCTCTGCAGAGTGAAGACTGGACACTTAACATGGAGATCTGTGACATTATCAATGAGACAGAAGAAGGGTATGTGCTATTTCAGCAAACTTCAAAAGGTTCACGAGAGCAATCTTCATCCAGTCGTACTCAGCGTGTGAGGAGGTGCAGTGCGTCTGGGGGCAGATGCTCATAGTTTGAATGTAGTTTGCATAAGAGATGCTTTCTTTTCCTGCTCCTTAGACGTTTCAGAAAACCAACAGTGTATGAGGCGGCACTTTCTGTGGCCGGTCTCTGCTTGGGAGGGCTGGCATGAAAAATGTATTGTTGGAGAGGGTACCAAGTTGTACTTCTGGGTTTCTTGTTTTCAGCAGGCATATCTCTTTGCAGTGCTGCAAAGCTATTAGTTTCAGCTCTTTGAATGGAGAGTTCCTCTGATACATCTCCCTTCAGCATCAGAAAAGCTGTGCTGCTTGCAGTTTGCAGGAGAAATGATCTAACACCCTGGGCCTTTTGCTGAGTGGCTGTCAATCTTTCCTGCTTGATCAACATCCCGTCTTTTTGGAGGCCTTGGGCATTGCTCTGGTCTTGACTTCTGTGCTATCTTGTCTACTCACATAATTCTACATGACCCTAATTTGGTTGTCATCAAGTAGTCTGAAGTTAACACACATGCTTGCGTCCAGCTGGAAATGGTAAAGGATTCCTTTTCCCGCAGTATATGTATGGCATGTGAAAAGTGTCTGAGCTGTCTTTTAAAAATGGTGTGTTTCACCTTCAGCCCAAAGGATGCCATTCGAGCGCTGAAGAAGAGGCTGAACGGAAACAAAAATTACAGAGAGGTCATGCTGGCGCTGACGGTGAGTGGGGGCAGGCTGGAATGCCTCAAAAAGGCTGAACCCTTTTATTTGGTCATTTTCCTTTTCCTGGCTCTCTCTTGAATAAGCACACTATTTGCTTTAACAGCCACAGCTCTGCCCTTTTCTTCTCCCTGATTGCTTCCTCACTTCCTTGGGGAGAGTCGCTGGAAGCTTTGCATAGTGGTTTTCTGACTCAATTGATTTCTGCTTTTTTCTGGGCTCTTATTCATCCCAAGTACTGAGGGAGGAAAGTTAAAGTAGCCCAAACAGGTCTGTGTACCCTTCGGGGCTTTCCCTTCTACTCATTTCCCTGTGTCCTACTGTTTCTCCACTCCAAGACAACAGCTGTGGGCATATCTGCAAGTGAGGATGATGAACTTGCCATATTTTCAGCTTCATAAGTAGCTGATGCACAATTTCCCATGTGAATGGATCTCCGTAGGAGACCTGAATTAATTTATGCTGATCTAATTTCACTCAATAAAGTGTAAATTATATTCTGTGCATTTAGGCAGCACTGCTAAGGCGTGAGATAATTTGCCAGTGACCTTTCCTGCTGATGAGTTTAGCTGGGGGTTTCCTGGGTAATGCAGTACCCCTGAACGCGCGGTGCCAGGCAGGCTCAGCACCACAGCCGCCTGAGGAATGAGCAGCAGTGACTAGATCGAGTTGTAGTGCTGTGGGTAGGTGATCTGTATGATCCTTTCACACAGCTCTTGTTGCATCTCCCTGATGAAGCGTGACCGTACTCTCTGTCTTCTTGCCATTTCCTGTCCTGGGATGTCGCTTTGACAGATTACCAAAGACCAAACCAAGAGATTATCCATTGTGCAGGAAAGAGCGAAATTCATCAGGAGTGAGTCCGTGTCATCAGGGCTGATGAAGGTGGCTGAAGAAGGAGAGTAATTACAGACTCCTCAGATAGAGAGTCGCAGTGGTTATTAGGCATGGCTGTAAGGAGAAGTGACGCGTTGGATTTATCTCCATGCTAATCTTGTTCTTCAGAGAAAAATCAACAGCTGTTCTTCCGTGGCAGTTGAATGGCAAGTGGAAGGTGCCTCCAGCTAGGTTGCAGGGGGAAAATGTGTCAAAGTATAACCTGTCAGAGCATTCACAAGGGAGTGTTTTGAACGAGTGAAGATCATTCACCTGAATTCCCAACTCTAAAACATGGTTTATAGCTCAGAGCAAGTGGGTCCAGCTGTGTTCCAGGTACACAGGAAAGGGTGGAGTGCCACAGCACGATAATACCTCACTGTGACAGGATGTCCTCTGTCTTACCTGCTCTGGATGTGATGCTGTGTACTTAGCTATTGGGCTGGGCAGGTTGGAAAGTTCTGCTTTGAAGATGAAGAAACTTTATATTTTTTTACCTTAAAACAGGCAGTTAGATCAAAAAGTGCCCACTGTGTTAATGGTGGGTGAGGTGCATCTAAATGTGTGAGTAGAAAAGGAATCTTTTTAAAATTGGGGAAGAAAAGACAAATCAAAAGTGTAATTTCTCTGTCTTCTCTCCCTCCCATCAAAATTTTTAAAAGAAAAGAAAACAAAATCTGAAACCAACCAGAGGTGCTGTGTGTGTGATCAAGCTTCGTTCCAATAATGAATGTTTTCTTGTGTGTGTGTAGGTGTTGGAAACCTGTGTGAAGAACTGTGGCCATCGCTTTCATGTCTTAGTGGCAAACCGTGACTTCATAGATGGTGTTCTGGTGAAAATCATCTCGCCCAAGAATAACCCCCCTACTATTGTACAGGATAAAGTACTAGCACTGATTCAGGTACACAGCTTGTCTCTGCTTCCATATGTTGCTGCCTGAAATAAGGACTGTCTGCTTCAGTGCTACGCATCGCTAAACATGCTGTCATCATTAAAAATGTGGCAAGTTTTTTAGATGTAAAAACAAACAATATATCCAGATTGGCAGGGAAGTGCAGGCATGCACACGCATAGATATTTTATCCAGGGAGAAATGCCTGGATTCTAGAGAGAGAGGTACCTCTCTGCTCTAAAACAAGTGGATGGCTTTGCAATTTAACAGTCAAATCTAGAAGGTGGAGACCTGCTTCTGCGATGGGCTTGTCATCTGAGGCCAGGAAATTTTAGAGGATCGCACTTTTGCTGTCAGTTGCAAAAAGAGCACGTACCTTTCTGTGTCTGTTTCCTGATCGTAAAATGGAGCTGCTTCCCCCCATTAGAAATCATTCTGAATTCCTTTTCAAGATGCTTTTAGAAAACTAAATGACCATATAGGAGTTGAATTGGGTTTGGTGTCTTTTCTCTGGTTATTGTGCTGTAAAAGTGTATTGTCAAATCCTTGCCTGCAGTGGGGAAGTTCAGACATAGGCTTGTCTGCCACTTCTCCTTCTGCGCAGCATAACAATAAACAGCCATGTTAATTCCACAAACCATTAGCAACACATGAGGAAGCATTGGTGCCTGCCTGGAGGAAATCTGACAATTATAGGAAGCTTTATCACTAAGCTCCTACAGGCTATTGCATACACCAGAGACTAAAAGACACTGCGTATTTAAAATGATATAAACCTGCTGCAGTGTTTCTTGTGGGAAGGTACTTAGAAATGCACAGCACAGCTCTTCAGAGATAACTCTGATTTTTGTGGCAATGAACGCAGTTGAATTTCTGCTGGTTTATTTGTTATTTGGATGCACAGATAGGAGGGCAGATTATTAGAGCACAACAATGTAAATAAGTGATTTTCAAACAGGCAATACGCTGGGTGTGGGAATTAGGTGGGCGCTGCATTGGGGTCTGTGGGGTCCCTTTATTTCTGGTCTCTGATTTCAAGGCTTTTTAAAAACATAGCACAAAATTAGTGAAATTACTAAAAGCAATTCTTGTGCATCTGAGTGAGCCCTTGGGTGTCTGCCTGCTTTGGTGGGAGAGCCGATGCATGCTGTGACCAGGAGATGAGGTTAAATACTGTCCCATAAGGAGAAACTGCATGTTTTCATACTGTTTGCTCCACTACAGCGTTTTAGAGAATGTTGGTTACGCGGGGTCCTGGATTTAAGTGGATTCCCAGTCATCAGGGCAAGTCAGATGGAAGTATTTGTAACAGAACCAAAAAGCCGCAGTCGTTGTCTCAGTGTATTAAACAGAGCTTGATGTGAGCAGACTTGGTGCAGAAGAGCTAAAAGCCTTACTCTGGGTACTAAATGCCTTTCAGTATAAAAAAGAATTCTGAAAGCTGCCTGTGGGTGGGTTCTGTTAGTGTCTCTTTAGCTGGAGGTGGTAGGGGACTTTGTTTTCCAGATTGCCTGACAAGTTTGGAAAAGTGATTGCAGTCACTCATCTCAGCTGCCCCGTGGACACGCACACCCGAAATATCCCCCACGTCATGGCCACTTTGCTCAGCTTCGACTTTGCTCTTCCGAGCTCTCCACAGTTGGAGTTAACTCCGTTCCAGGGAGCTGATCTCTTCTCAGCTCTGTTCCACTACTGTTACACTTACCCCCTTCTGTAGGCTCTTCACAATTTGCTATCAGGGAATTAATAAGAACAGAAATGAGAGGATTAATGGCAGTTGGAAGCTCGGAAAAAAGCTGTGTGAACATCATAGGTCTCCAGCCATACAGCTCTTCTACTCCTGGGCCTTTCCACAGCAGGGAAGCTGCCTTCAATTTCTTATCCAGAGACTTGAGTGTTGAGATACTGGTCATCTTGTGTCTCATGTTCTCAGCCTATTTCCCAGTGTACCTGAATTAGCATGTATTACATATCTCTTATCCTCCCTTCTTCACCTTGCTAAATGCCTTGGAAATATTCCTTATTGCTGTGCTCTGATAAGAGCACACATATCACCTCGGAGTTCATACTGCTTTGCTACCCAGTGGCTGAGTACTGTCACCAAAGATGAAGCATGTGGAAACTTCTAGTGGCACAGCAAATTCTTAGAAGGACAGATGTGTTAAAAAGTGTCTAACACTGGAAAAATTGTCTTGTGATGGTCACTGTTTTAGGTGCCAGCTTTGCAATGGTGTTTAATAAGCCTGTTTGGGCACACTGAGGTGCCTAGTGGGATTTATACGGCAGCATCCTTAAGTATCTACCTTTGACAGTCTGGTCCACAGTCGTAGAAGATCTGAATTCAACTGCACCTCTGTCATGTACTTGTTTGGACAATGGGCAAGTCTCCTAAGCTCTGTGTGTAGCTACTTAGCCATAAAGCAGAGCTAATATCACTTTTGCCTGGTTGAACTGTAAGCTGTCTAGGTTGGGGATTGGCTTACAATGTGTGTGGACAGCAGTGAGGACAACAGCTCCCAGTCCTGCTTGTGACCTCTGAGACACACACCAATGTAGATAATGCTGCCAGCTCGGGCAGAAGAATACAAATGAAGGTGTCTCCTTTCTGCGGGGAAGAGAGCTGCAGAAGGGTAGAGTGCAAATGAAGTGAGTTCACTGTCATTAGTGCCTACAATAAAGTTTATAGGAAGCCAGTGAAAGAGAGGATGTGTTAGTGCATCCTCCTGGGGAAACAGCCTCATTAAAAGTTGGGGGCAGCAACGCAATGTACTTTCGCCTCTAAGTTTCCAGTAATTATTAAAGAGATCATCCCTTGCCTAACATTTCTCCTTCTCAAACAGGGTTGAAGTGGGGAACACCATTACGTGGAAGCATCATTCAGATGACTTTTCTATAGTGACTGAGAATGCAGAGAAAGTGGAAGGGTCGGAATTACTTGTACACTCGGTATCTCCATCAGAATTAGGGATGGTTTGGAAGATCAGTTCCAAGGAAACAAAATAAGCTCTTTGCAGTCAGAGCTGCTTTCTCTCTGGCTCAAATAGGGCTGTTTGGACTTGCACTGCATCAGAACAGTTGATGCAGTTAATTTACTCTTAACAAAGCTGAGAAGCAAACCCAGAATTTTTAGTTTGCAGCTGATAATGGATTGTCTCCTGGGCACGTGGGGTAGGAAATGCTCTTTCTTAGAATTGAACAGAATAGGAATGTAAGTTAAATATTAATATTATTTCTTATCTTGTTTTGCTATCCTTGATTTCTCTCCCCTCAAATATAAGAAATGGGTAAAATCAGCCTTTAAAGTAAAAATAGTCAAAGAACTAGTGTAAAAGTGATGACTAAATGAATTAAGTTCAGAGCCCACACACATGTCTCGCAGTAGTTCTGGATCCAGCTCACTGATACTTTGCCTCACACGTGTAGGGGTGGGGGAACGCTTCCATTTTTGAGTCATAATATTTCAGTTTTTCCTTCCCCTAAATTTTTAATACTTGGCTAATTTCCAGTGAAAGTCCAGGAGGCTGGCTGGTGAAGAGAAAAACTTAGTGCTCCCACTGAAGGAGAAGCTCAAATGTGAACTGAACTCTTTTTAGACAGAAGAGAATTCACATGGGAGAGATAGTATGAGTGTTCTGACTGTGGGAAAATCTCCCTTTAAGCTTGTTCTTTCTGACACATCGGGGTGTCTAAGTGTTGGAAATGCTCTGTTAAGAACCCAGGCTTCACTAGTTCTGCTGCTCATGGGACTGCATCTTTTGCAATCTAAGAACCTCAGAAACTACTATTTTTGTTTAAGTTTGGTCCAAAGAAAAATATTGGAGAAAACTTGACAGCTGTGTTTTTCTTTGGCGTCAAATGAGGGTGTTTCACAAAGTAAATTGAGATTACTTCAGATTATTGTGTGACTTCAGAATTTTGCTTAGATCTTAATCTCTCATGCAGACTATTTGTGGTGGGTCATTGGCATTAGGATATGGAAGAAAAGATCAGCGTGCAGTTAGTGCTCAATAGAGGAGGTTGGAAGAGGCTTTCCTTCGCGTTTGGAGATGGTGATGATGTCAGGGGTTAGACATAGCTACTATGCACTGGGTTCCTGTTTATTTTATATTCGAATAAAATGTGTACATGACTGTCTTAATAATGTTTACAGGATCTTTTAGACCAAGTCTAATGATTACAGCTTTCCCTTCAAGCTGAAGTACGTGAAAGCTTTTGTATGTCAGGGTGGAGCTGGAACTTGATTTGGAAGATTTATGGATAATCCCTCATGTTTTCCAGGCTTGGGCTGATGCCTTTCGAAGTAGCCCTGATTTAACTGGAGTAGTGCATATTTATGAAGAACTCAAGAGGAAAGGTATAGAGTTTCCCATGGCAGATCTTGATGCTCTCTCTCCAATACACACACCACAGAGGGTAAGCTGAAGCATTGCAATTCTGGCTGTATTTTCCCAAGACATCTAAACAGTTGGTAACTACTCTTGTTTCCCTTCCTGTTTTTCTGAATTTGGCTCATTTTCTCACTTCTGGAAGGACTTTTTTAATAATGAAAAAGGGCAAGTAAGAGAATCATAATGCAGCGGCATTTGACATGCCGATAAGCTAATGGAGTCTTCTCTCTTGAGACAAACATCAATCTGAGAAAAGAGTCTGGAGGAGGTTTGCACACTTGTCTTGTACCACAAAACCACCAGACAAACGCAGCTAATTTGTTCAGAGAGAGTCCAGCAGGAAATATGGTGGTGATTTACTTCTTTTTCACAAAAGTATGGTTGTTTCTGTTGGTGATAACCCTGAACCAAGGCCTGCCTGTCTTTTGAAGGTGCACAGGGTCTGAATCTTTCACTGATGCCATGGTAATGTGCAATCTTTACACCTTTGAAAAGTTAGGTCTGTAAAGTTGGCAGAACTGCTGCTAGGAAGTAGCTTAATGATCACAGGTGTTCTGATTATTCACTCTGAAAGCTTAAGTTAATGAATCTTTGAAGTGGTAAACGCAGGTGATCAAGGACTGAAAAACTACAATTCTTGTGTCAAGATTAATTAAATCCAGTATCTATGTATCACATCATTTTTTGTAAGCCTGCAACTTAATTCTAAGTTTTAAATAATTTATAATTATTTACCTTTGGCTTGTTTTTATTTTGCTTCTCATTTTTCTTGTAAAGGTAAGTTGACTTAAATGCACGTGGGTTGGGTCAAAAGCTACGGGCACGCATTTTCTGTTGCAGCTGTCTGGTTTTGGGCTGGCCTGCCAGTCTCTTCTCGGAACTACCCTGACCTTTTCCACAAGGTGCAATTATGTTCTATATTTGAACGTATTTGGCCTGAGGTTGCTGACAAAGCAAGTGCTGTCACAATTCAGCTTTTGAACTCTTGTCTTTCTGACGCGGCAGAGTGTTCCCGAAGTTGATCCTGCAGCAAATATGCACAATTCACAGTCTCAGCAAAGGATGAGCACCAGTTCTTATTCTTCAACTTCTCCAACGGCGTATTCCGCTCCTCAGGCCCCAGCTCTGAATGTGACTGGTCCCATCACTGCTAATTCCGAACAGGTATTGGGATGATGATTCTTTTGATTGAGACTCTTTCAGCAGCTCAAACTTGAAACCGGTTTGCAAAGGAGCATTCACTTTGACTCTTTTGACTTTGATTGCCTCCTGGATCTGGTTCTACTTAGTAGTCTTTCCTCCTGTTATACAGTAAAATCTGGGCTTTAGATTTGTATGTGTGGCCTCCTAATGGCAGCAGTTACCAAACCTCACAATCTGATGCACCAGCCCACTCAGCAGGGTAGCAGTTATTCTCATTAGTCCCCTTCTTCAAAGGCACAGAATGTCTTGCAGATGCAGGAAGCCTTTCTAACAAGGAATCAAGCCTGCATCCCTAACCCCCTTCCAAATGCCTAATATAGGACCTTATTTTCCCTCTGCAAAAAATAATAAATTCAGAGCCAAAGATCCTGCTCAAAAGTTGTAAATCCTTCCCCACACTTGAGTGAGGCACACGAGGTGTGCTGCAGCCGAGGTTTGTTTTTTAGCTGCTGTTTTCAATTGCTTCTCTTCCATACAAGCGTAGCACATCTGGGTTTGTGATGATAGTGAGTGGTTCTACAAAGTTCTTCTCTTTTTCTGTTGCTTTTCTAAAATTCTCTCCTGGGTAAACTTTTTATCTTTACTTCTTTTTTTTTTCCCTGCTAGAATGTCTGGAGCCTCAGATATCAAGTCAGACAGAAGCAGAGGTATCACAAAGTCAGTTCTTGAAAATGATCTGCTTAAGTCAAAAGATTATGCAGTATTTTGCTGTATTTTACCCCAATTTAGATTGCCCGGCTGCGCAGTGAGCTGGATATTGTTCGTGGGAATACAAAAGTGATGTCTGAAATGTTGACAGAAATGGTACCTGGACAAGAGGATTCCTCAGACCTTGAGTTACTCCAGGTAACGATTTCTGAGCAAATATGATTCTGGTCCTTGCTGTGCTTGAGTTTCTCTGGGGGATGGTTTTTGCTGTAGTTCACTTCACAGCCTCAGTTTTCACTTGTTTTACAAAATCAATGTGGACTGTGCTTGACCCTGGTTAGTCTCATCACTTGATGCTCTTAATTTGTTAAAGCTTCCAGTGACAAAGATTTCCTGACATCCCTTGAAACTTGCTCCAGTGCTTTCTTGTTTGTGTAGCTACAAATTTTAGCCAGTGTTGAATACAGGGCCTCCTTTACCACAGAGCAACTTAAAATCGCAATAGGATCTGTAAGCCCTGAGCATTTCTTCTTTTGTATCCTCTACTGTCACTTGTACAGTGGCAAAACATTCCGGGTCACTATGTAAGAAAAAAACACTCTGTGTTTCCAGCTGAACTAAATATTGCCAAGGGTCTGTGGATTCTCTGCCACTTGAAATCTTATATATGAACTAACTCTCCAGAAGACGTGCTGTAGCTTCTCCTGAAGGTTAAGGCAGGCACTTGGGTGAAGTTTCATGCTGTCCTGAGGGTTAGACTGGGTAATCAGGAGGGGAAAAGTCTCAATCTGATGCAGGATTTATTATCTCAAAAGGGAAAACAGTTTTAGTTGAGCTCGTGTCTCAGGCTTCGTACCTGTCCTCAGGCCAGTGGTAGCGAGGTGCCCTTTTGCCCAAGGAAAGTAAAACAGTACCACATGTAACACAGATGAGGAACACTGCAATCCAGCATTCCAGCTGCTGCCCTTAACGTGGTATTTGCCTTTCCAGAGCTTCAGAAATAGGCTTCTGTTTTGATCATCCAGCCAGGGAGGATGGGCTCCCACAGCAGCACATTTGGAGGAAGGCAGGGAATTGCTCTCTGTGATACATCAGAGTTTGAAATCCATCCAAAAACTGGTCTCTCCCATGCAGCGGTATTGTGTGTTTGTCTCGGAGCCATCATGGCAGCTGATGAGAGGCTTTGCAATAAAGAGCCTTTCAGTTACTGCCCGTTTGGGTTGCGCTGCTCAATACAAAAGAAGATTCCAGGAAAGCCCAACAGGCCAAAACAGCATAAACCAGTTTGCTTACATTCAGAAACAGCTACTAACATCTTGACAGCGTAACCTTACAGCGTATCTTTAAGGTGAAAGCACTTGATCATAAAATGGAGTGACAGCACCGGTTCTTTATTCCAACTCGTTCCCTTCTTTGACTAGTGCATCCTAAATCTGAGAATCACAGAGCTGGGGAGAACCCGTTTTTGATCACAAAGGATGGCTGGTCTTTTGAAAGCTGTGAGCTGGGTGCTGCATGCAAGGACTCCTTGCTTTGAGGTTTATATAGCCCTCCTCCTTAAATAATTCCTGACATTTTCTCCAACAATCGAATGTAAACAGCTTGCTGGAGAGCCAGCTCTGAGCAGAATAGATAGGTACTGTCAGCCCTCTCGGAAAGGCAGCAAACAAACCTCTGAAATGTCACAATCTGCTTCTAAAGTGATGGGATCAGAACTGACATTGGAGAACACATTCCTCAAGCTGTTAAGGCAGCTGGATTGCACTAGGTGAAATTTATCCAGAGCTTAGGATGTCAGACCATGCAAGGAAAACAAACACATCTTTGCTTTCATCCCGAAGGTTGTGTACCAACAAGTCATCCTTGTTTAGTGCTGAATTTTTGCTGTGAAGTGGAGCTGGGAGGGGTGGAAAATGACAGAGGGACATGCTTTAGTTGAAATGTCAGTGCTTATTGAAGAAAAACCGTGGGCCTAATCAGTGGCACCATGCAATATGTCACGTTTCTTCTTGTAGTTCCTCCTTAACATACCAGTTTTGACCTTTGGTCTTGAGGCCTTTCAGGAGTAAAGAATTCTGCTAAGTAATTGGTGATGGAAGAGATGTCCTGGAAGCTTGAGAACTCCTGATTTAGCCAAACCGAAACCCAGATTTCTTGGCATGAGACACTTGTAAAATAAATGCCCTTACTCTATATTCTTTAAATTTTTCTTCTGGAACTCCTCACTGCCTTTTTGCAGTCTCTTGTCTGTGGGGTTGCTCAGTTGAAGGGAACGTTTCTGTGCAATAGTTGAGTACTGAAGAGTGCAGGGAGTCCTCATCTCTTCATGCTCCTGGGCCTTGTTTTGTGTTCACCCTCCTGTTCCCAGTAGTTGATAAGTCCTGTGTCCTCCACACTTCTTTTCCCAGCTCACACTTAGCTGCTTGTGGTAGCCCTGATGAACTTGTTTTCCCCACTTGTTCTACCACGTGCATCCTTTAGATTTTGAGGATGATATTGCCAAAAAGACCAGATTGAATTTTCCTTGAAAGCTCTCTTCTGGAAAGTTGTTGTATTAACATGTTTTATTCTTAAAACAGATCACTAAAATAGAGATATTTATTTTCTGAAGTGCTCAGAGTTCAAGAAGAATCAGGATGTTGAATTGTAAATAGGCTCTCAAGTTTTTACACCATCGCCTCTTGAAGGGCATGTTTGATTAGATGTGCTTTTGGGTGACATTTAATCATGCAAAGATAGACTTGTCTTAGTGTTTCTCAGCTGGGGGAGATGTTTGGCTGTGAACAGAGCTCAACTAAATCTACTTATTGCTACCTGCCTATCAGATTGTGTGTGCACAATGCATTCCTCCTAGGAACTGAACCGAACCTGTAGAGCTATGCAGCAGAGAATTGTGGAGCTTATCTCACGAGTGTCCAACGAAGAAGTCACAGAGGAGCTGCTGCATGTGAACGATGATTTAAATAACGTCTTCCTCCGATATGAAAGGTGGGGCACATTTTCCAACAACTATTTACATTCAGTCTGGGTTTTCACTTAAGTGTAAAATAGGTCAGTGGACAACATAAGAAAATACAGAGAACCAAACCACAGAAAGCATTTACAAAGTCTTTTTGTGGTGTGTTTTATGGTAACATTCCGGGTTCGGTTGTTTTCCTTTAATATTATGATTTTAATTTTTTTTGTCGTCCTGGCCATTAAATTTTTGAGGGGCACAGCTGTAAAACACCGGGCAACCTTGTGCAAAACTCTCTGAACTAGCAGAGACTCGAGTCTGCAAAGTCCCTGTGGTGCGACGCTGTACAGATGCAGGGACTTGGGACTGAAAATAGCACAGCCACAGTGGCTGGTTGTCCTTGCTCGCTCAGGCTCTGCACAAATGCTCGTGCTGGTTCCTGGGTTAGGGAGGCTCCCGTGAGCTCAAATCTCTGTCTTCTTATCTCTGAGCTTTCTAGTTCCAGTACTGGTGCGAGGGGAGCTGCCTGAGCAGGGTGTCACCTTCATGCATGTGAGGCTTTTGTTTTTAAGTAACACTTAAAATCTTGGAGGGGGAGGGAAAGCGAGCCTGTTTTGCACAGAGCTGAGGTTTTGGAAGAGATGATCGGCGGGAATCATCCCCAGAGGCAGGACTTGGGTCACAGGACTTTGGACACGTTAGACAAAGGCGCTGTCAGCCACATCTGCTGCAGTAGGTGACACGTGATACAGCGGTCTTGGGAAAGTTTAATCTTCCCCTTAATGACAGGCCTGGGGAGTGAGGCACTAAAGAGTACCCTTTGTTCCTTGCTCTTAGCGCAGGGCTTTGTTTCTCAAGCCTTTAAAAATAAATTGGGCTCTAGGTACGTGAATCTGCGCTGTCACAGAAAAAGCTGGGAAGAAGACTCAGTGGCCTCGATTTTGCCTTTGATTTAGTTGTTCAGAGGAGACTGGGGCAAACTTTGAAACAGATGCTGGCTTTTTATGTGAAATGGTGTATGTGTTTCATGCCACGAGCATGATTCTGCAAGTGGCAGAGTGTAACTGGTACTAAGGTTTAGTCTGGTCACCCTTAATATTTTTTCTATTTTCCCCCATCTGTGACTTTGCTGACTGGGGCTAATCTATTTATTTAATGACTACCATTATACACTGCAAGGTGAGCTGAGTGATGTTAGCAAGCTATTTGTGGTAGAATAGCTGCACTGGTCTGAGGATTTCAATATATTCCAGTTCCTCCTCTGCTATTCCAAAAACTTCACATTTATCACGCTGATTTCTAGTTTGGGTACCGAGCCCTGTCAGTGACTCAAGCAGGAGCCTTCACTGTGAAGCTTTGGATGTAAACGAACGTGTGGTTCATAAGCCTTTGGGTGAGAAATATGAGGTGGGAGGTGTCTCAGGTTTCCAGCTAAGGGAGCTTGATTTCCAGTAATAGTAGACACCCACAGTTTCCTAAAATTGAAATTTGGGCCTGAATTTGTTTTTACTGCCCTTTAAGTCTGCATTTTCCTCTGTTGCATTTAGAAAACATCTTAGTTTGCCTCAGATTCCCTGTTGGATTTTGTCCATCCCGGAGAAAACCCACAGGATTATAGGAATATTATGGGGGTTTTATTGAAAAGAGAGGTTACATGTGAAACTACTTTTAAATGAGGAAAAACTCTAACCTCAGAGAAATCATGGTGCTTTTCCTGAGAAGGAAGGAGATCAGACTGGGCTCAGACAGGCCTTGGGAGGAGGTAGTTCCCCCTGCTTTTTTGAGTTCATGAAAGCTGGGTTTAGGTTTGCAGCCGCAGATGCGCAGCTGGTTGGGGAAGGAGGAGAAGAGAGACCAGACCTTGTCTAGCCAGACTTCTTCTCCTAAGAGTATGAGGATTTTTACCTAATATCATTACTTTTCATTCTTGGAAAGTCCCAACTATTTGAACATAGGCCTTGGCTGTCTTTGAGCCATGTTTTAAGAAATGAATCTGCTAATCATTGTTTCTCTTGCCATGTGCTGCCTGGGTTAGGGCTGCGCTCACATGCGTATGGCTTCTAATTTACATGTATTGCAGCAAGAGGGAGCTGTTAAGTGGGAGTAAGACTTGCTGCGGTGCTCTGCTTATTTACCTGGGAGCATCAACCCTGCTGCAATTCCTCCTGTCCCTTGGCTAACAGAATCATCATGAAGCATCATCATGAAGGACTTTATGGAAAAAAAAAAAGCCCAAACAAACCCATCAATCAAAGACAAATCCTACAGCGTTTTTCAGGCCTGTGTGTTGCAAGATCTGATTAGTTAACTTAATATCCACATTTGCCAAAAATGCAACTTCTGCAACTATCCTCCCTTTGCCCTGGCTTGGAGTTAAAGCTTTCAGGGTTCCTTCTTGAACGACAAAAAAAACCCCTAAGTTGAGTGGCAAGCACGTCATGGCTTTGTTATAAACTCGTATTTCTCGTTTATTGGTGCTTTGATAGTCCATGTTGGTTTTTTTGATTCCTTTCTAAACAGATTTGAACGATACAGATCAGGACGTTCAACACAAAATGCCAGCAATGGAGTAAGTACTTAACTCCTTTTATTATATCAGCAGCTTCACCATTCTAGCCATACTGATATCACTGGTCCCAGACCTTTTACCTGGCCAGCCCTGTAGTGGCTGGTAGTGGATATCAGGAAAAGAGCTTAAGAATGTGGCAAACCCCAAGCGACAACTTCTGGCTCAGGAAGACACTAGTACTAAAACATCCCTGTGTTTACAATCCTTGATGGATTTTCTTCCGTTTGTTAACTTTTTTTGATTGCTTTTGAGTCTGTGTGGCCTCTAGGCATTAGTCACAACACAGGAGTTTTGTTTCCAAAAACAGTTTATACCTACAGTGGAAGATGGTAGCAAATTTAGTTTGACTTATATCTGATGTTGGTCTGATCTAATAGAGATGGAGAACGCAGGCACATCAGGTAAACCTGAAGAGATGCAGGTGACCTCCAGGAGAGTTTCCTGCTGTGCTGAGCACTCAAACAAAGGTTTTTTGGTGGCTGTCCCTTTGTATATGGCACTCATCACTGTTGTATCCAAGAGACTGGTCCATTTTGCAGTACACAAGAGACATCTTTTTAGGAAGTGCCCATTGTTTTTTGGTGTTTAATATTGCATTGCAAGAAGAAATCTCTGGCATGTGTAACTTACTGTGCTTCTTGTGTCCCAACAGGTTCTGAATGAGGTGACAGAAGATAATTTAATAGATTTGGGTCCTGGCTCTCCAGCTGTAGTGAGCCCAATGGTTGGAAACTCAGCGCCCCCGTCTTCACTTTCTTCACAGCTGGCAGGGCTCGGTGAGTACCTGATCTAATTAATGCTAATGAACACGAGGCTGCAGTGCCTGGGCTTTTTCAAGCCTAACCAGTCTGTTCATCTTGAACAGGGTGCAGGGACTGTGATCACACAGATGTGTGATTGTGGGAGCAAGTCTGAGCAGTTGCTGATGTCCCTACTGACCTGAACACCCAATACAAGCCCTTATCTCAGTGAACTGTTGGGATTTACGGGAGCCATTTTTCACTTGTGAGTCAGGGTGTTTCTACCCCTTTTGGCTCTCCACTACCTCATTAATGTTGTCATGTAGCCTTCAGAGGGCTTGGGTATGTGGCTTACAGGATTAGGGAGGCTTTCTCAATCCCTTGCACTGCAGCAATCTGTGATTTGGATACCAGCCTAACACAAAGGGAGGGATTTATTAACCAAAGGGGAGAGTGAAAGAAAGGGTGCAGGTTCATGTTCATGGTACAACTTCTACTACTGCTTTTATTTCTACGTATTTCTGCTTAGGGATAGCTCTCCATGAAGTCAATCTGGTGAATGTTCTTGATTCCCCTTATATTTGAAATCTTTGAATGAAAGGTTTTATGAAACTGTTAGGTGTTTTACATTAAATCAAACCGGATTGCTTGATAGAATCACTTGATTTGACTGAAAGTTCTCCATCTCTTTGAGCACTGCACCAACATCATATGACTTGATCTGAAGCTGTTGGTTTTACAGTCAGTAGCTGAGAAACAACGTCCAATTTTGAACCACGTTAGTGAATAGTAAATATCTCAGGATGAGTTTGGCAGCAGGTGCACACCAGTTCCCAAACGCTGGCTTCTCGATGAGGAGTACTTAGAGTGTGGTGCTTCCAGGAGGAATCTCTACGTTTGTCTTTTAAGAAATGTGTGGTTTGCAGCCTCCAGCCTCTTCTGGGCAGAACCGTGCTCAGTGCTGTGACTGTTAACTAGATGATACTGACAGCTGTCCTGTGTTGTTCATGTCTTCCTCCGTAGCCTACTCAGTCGTGGCAGTGGTGCTTGCATGTGGTTTGATATTTCATTGGTTTGGTTTTTTATTTTATTTTTTTTTGTCTCTGGTTGCAGACTTGGGTACAAACAGCGTCAGTGGCACACTCAGCTCCCTACAACACTGTAATCCTAATCCTCGTGATGACTTCGACATGTTTGCACAGACAAGAGGCAGTTCCTTGGCTGAGCAGCGAAAGAAGTATGTTGAAGTTTGTCTTTGAGTCAAGGCGTTGCTGTTTTCTAAGGGCATAAATCTGAAACTTCTGGACTTTGTTGCAGACTAAAAAAGTAGCTTTAGTGTATGTTTTTATACTTTTAATCCAATCCCTATCCTGTCAGTCATTATTAGTATGGGCAAGGGGAGAAGTTCCTGCTGCTGGGCAGAGCAGACTGGCTGAGTAATGTTATTTGACTGTCATAGTTACGAGCTCACTGGAAACTTGGAAATAAACTTGCCTTTACTTCTGCAGATGCTTCTTCTCATACAGGCTTGTCATCCCATCCAGCCAGCCAGTGCTTGAGATACAGGAGCATAAGGGTCCTTCAGGTCCTGAAGGTCATGGGTATACTTTGGTGACTGAATTACTGTCATCAAGGGCTTGGGAACAGAATCCCCATCCAGTTAAACTCTCCCTTTGGCCCAGCAGTCAGACTCTCACAGGCTCTCAATGTAGTGTAGCTTGTCCAGCTGCTGTGCTGTCCCTAATTTGTTTATATGCGTAGGGCTTGCATCGCTAGAGCTGCAAATCTGGCCCTTTCAAGGGCATTTAACAGGTCCAATTATTTTAATGTAAAATAAATCTATGCATTTATTAAGAAGTCCTTTGATCCCTGTCAAGTGAGATTCAGGAAAAGACACACTCAGGTATTTTTCTTTCATATATTATTTTTTGCGCCCTTCTGGCTTTAGATTCTAGAGGATGTAGTGGCTACCAGCAGTCAGAACAGCATCAATATCTTGTCTCAAACTGAGAAATGTTGTTAAATAGTTTTTAACTCAGACCTTAGCAGACTATGAAAAACTTCACAGCTCTGGAAAACTTGAGCCAGCAAATTTATTAGGATCTTTTATTTGAAGTCATCAGTATAGCTACTGATACTGCCTCAGCTGTAGGATCAGTGTTGAGAAGACATGCTCTGCTGTAGAAGCATACGTTACCTCTGGAGATTTCAGTCTGAGAGCCCTAATGTATAGTCAGGAAGGAGATGCATTGCAGAGAGATCTAATGGAGGTCCCTCTGTCTCTTCTGCTAAATGAAGCATGAAACTAGTCTTCCCACACTGCACCTCTATCTCCTCCTGTGAGCTAATGGAACAAGGCGCACGGATCAGCCTGTGATTTCACGAGGGAGGGTTGCTCTGTCTCCCTTGGAATGCACACCGTATAAATGGAGCAGCAGTGAGACAGGGGAGATGCAGGGTGTGTGGGTGAGAGCCCCTGGGTGCTGTGCTCAGAGGCTGGGAGAAGCCACCAGGCTGGAGGAGAACGTGCTCCTCCTGCTCTGGACAGGCAGCTCCTCCCAGGGGCTGATTTCTGGGCAGGTGCTGGTGTCTGCTGCAGCTCATGGTTCACCTCTCTGCTCTGAGAAATGATGCTATTGCCTCTGTCACCTGACTGCTATGTGTCCCTTTTGAATAGCAATCTAAGAAGCTTTTTAAAAATCCAGCCTCTGTAAACAGTGCATTTCTTTGTATGCTTCACTGTTGTTGCTTAGTTATGTTTCATCTGGATTCAAGCCTCCCTCTGCCTCCCCCTGTGCACACATCAAGGTCAGGCTTCCAAATGTCATCTTCAAAGCTTTGCAAAACGTAATCTGTAATCAGGCCTCTTTTCATAGTCCCCTGCTAGCTCTTGGACACGCTTATGGTGCCTCATAACCTATTTACTTGCCTTTCATAATGCCAGTCTTACTTTTTTTGCTTCAACACGCATACTGAGACTGATGTATGGAACACACTCCACTTCTTGGAATACACTTAGCACGCTTAAAGTCTTGTTAAGAAAAAGAATGTGCTTTCTGATTTCCAGGGGAGTAAATCAGAGTAGCAAGTGGGTTCTGCATGGGGGTCTGCTGGGCTTCCTTCTAGTTCTGTGGTTTGTTCCTTTCTTACAGTGTGACATATGAGGATCCACAGGCTGTCAAAGGACTAGCGTCTGCCCTGGATGTTCGAAAACAGAACACAGGAGGGGTAGGTCGTTGCTCTGTGTTTTGTTATCTAGAGCTGTGCGTGGAATCCAAGCTTGTAGGCAGCTGCTGTGACCGAGACTTCTCATTCTGTATTCCAGCAACACGCTAGTGCTGGCTATTTTGAAATTGATATCTAGGAGCACGTGCTTGCTCAGTAATGATTTCTAAAGAGCTGGTGCTTAGAACACCAGCCTAAAAGACTTCAAAATCACAGTGGGTAAATTCTCCTGTGTTCTGGTAGCTTGCCTGGGGAGGCCCAGCTGAAAAGAATGAGTGGGGAACTTCTTGTAAACAGTGTTGTGCATCTGTTTGGTTCGCTTTGGCTTATGAAAGTTGATGCAGTCTTGATCTACCAGACTTTGCTCTAAGTGTGTGGGTACACGAGCACATTACAGGGAGAGAAATTATGTAGACTTTCAATGCTTTGCATGCTGTGCCATAACTGCCCTTGCATCCAGTCTGTTCTGTCCATCCCAGGGCCCGCTCCTGCTGCCTTGTGTGGGCAGAAGAGGCCGATGTGCTGTCACCTCACAGCAGCTGATGCTAGAAGCGTGTTTGAGAGAGTGAGCTTGGCCAGTTTTGTCTGCTTACCTTGGTGAAGGCAGACGTCAAAGAGCAAGCTTTCAGATCATCCCTCGCCCCCTGTCTACCAGCCTCCTTTGTAAAACTGTCCTGCTCTTTTGTACTCCGACTGTGTGCAAGTTTTGAGATGAGAGAGCAAGTTCAGAGCCTTTTCCTGGTCTAATTTTGGTCCGTGGTGACCACTAGGGAGCACGGCAGAGCCAGTGTAGCATGGGAGAGCCGGTGCAGCATGCACACACCTCCCTCCATGGAGAATTGCCTCCCCATGCCTTGGCTAATCCCGCCCTGGTTCTTTCATAAGCTGAGCTGGGAGTGCTGGGGGCGGCTGGCATGCCTGGCAGCTTCTGCTCTAAGCCAGGGGGAATTTGCTTTCGGAGCCAGCTGGGGTCAGATCACAACTGCCTGCCTGCCTGGGCCACAGTTCAGTGGTGCCAAGGCTTCAGCAACGATTTCTTATGGAGCATCTCCCCACCCCACAAATCTGTCTGCTTGTTCCCATCCCTGTTCTCCTGTGAAAATGGTAATTTATAACCCAGGTCGTCCCTGTGCCTGGTTTCAAGCTCAGCCCCAGAACAACTCATCCCAGCAGTACTGAGAGAAAAGGGGGGAGCATGGGGAGGCAGGGGCAGAGGTATACTCAAAGGGGGTGAAAGAAGAATTCCTGAAGCCAGTGTGACAGCCCAAGCCTGCCAGTATCACAGAGCTGTGTTATTGGCAGGACCTGGGAAAGGATTTGTGATTCTGCTCTTTGTTCCTGGCTAACCACACGCTAAGGGGCTTGCATTTAGCTACTGGTCAAGGGGGCTGTATTCCCCTGGTGGCCACAGGGTCATGTCTTTATTTATTAACACTTTTGTTCTCAGCCATTTCTGCTTGAGGCCCTGATGCGACGTGTCAATCACACCAGCGTAGCTGCTGTTCTGCCCGAAGTGGTGTCAGTTCAAAGGGCTGTGTCTAAGCTAATCTGACGGTCAAAGTTTTTTGGGGCAAATGCTTTATAGGTTGTGGAACTTTGGGCTCTGAGATGTCGCAGAGACTTTCGGCCTCTTTTTCAAAGGTCCTGATGACCGTATCACGTAATCAGAATAGCTTATTTTGAAATGCAGTCTTTCAGTAATTGGTAAACACTACCTTTTTGTTAAGTGTTGTGAGGCTCGTGGGTGTCTCTTCTTAAAGGAAATAAAAAATGAGCTCTCCTAAAGTCACTAGCCTCAGCATGTGTAGCAAAAAAAACCTGGCAGCGCTCAGGAAACGAAAGACATGCATTCATTTGGGTAGAGAGCTAATTTAAGAACAGCTCTAGGGAGGAGCCAAAAGCTTTGCAACACATTCTTCACACACGTCTTGTTCCAGCACAGTTGTCCAGTGGTAAAATTCAGCACATCCGACGTTTCTAATGTAGTCGTTCTCAGAATGGTCTATAGGGAGATGGCTGATCACGTGGCGTTAGCTGTCTTTTAATATGATTTAGCAGCTGGAAACAAGATGAGCTAAAAATACACTGTTTTCTTAATATTGCTTTTCCATGTTGGGAATTGCTTTTGTTGCCACAGAGTTGTTGCATGATCACAACTGGGAGGAGAGGTGTCCAAGAGACAATTGTCTAGTGTTCCACAGATAGTAGGTGAAGTTGGAGTGATTTCCCTGCCCCCCCCCCTTTTTTTTTTTCCTCAGCACAAGTACTGAAATGAGATATAAAGATTGCAGCTGATTCTCCATTATTTATGCTAATGGGGACAGGAGAGGTATCCCATACAGATGGAGTATCTGGATGGAGGTACATAAACACACCAGTGGCTCTCTGCTGAGCTAGCCCAGTTCTGGCAGGGCCGGTGGGCTGGAACCGCTGTGCTCTGGCGGTCCCAAGCAAAACCCCTCCAGAGCTAGAGGTGACTCTGCATCCAGTCCCTGGCTCAGGGCTGAGATGCTGAAGGACAAGGAGCCATCTTGAGAGCCTTTGTGTTGCTGTGCCATGCAGTCTGCAGCCTGCTCCCAGGAACTGGATGCATCAGCGGTTCCTTTTAACCTCTGCCGCTCGCGGAGAGGGGCAGTTTGAAAGGCTGCCAGAACACTGCAGCAAACTGCCACTGCTTACCCTCCTGCTTAACACCGACATGAGAGCTGTTGTGCTGTTGGATTTTGGGGGCAGAGTCTCTCTGCTGAGACCAAGGAGGTAAATAGGATGTGCTGCAACTCCCAGCTTCATAAATAAAGGACACTCTACAGTAATAATGTGTAATACTAGTGTTCTCAGTCTGACTGATTTCAGTAAGTTGTATAACCTCTACTTTTTCTTCTTCTAAGAAGATGACAAACATCAGCCTCACTACTAGTCAGTGATTTTTTTTTTTTATTTTTTTTTTAATATCAGCATGGAGGAAGTGCTAAAATTCTGTGAACTGTCTGTAGGAAGTGCAGAGGTCGGGGTGAGGTCTGTCCCTCCATGGACGGAGCTGACAGGCAGCAGAGGGAGATGCAGGTGCTGCCAGAAGCTAGCGTAGGCCACTCGGGGTGTGTGCGTGTGTGTGTGAAGTTTTTAACTTGCTGCTGTTTTTACTTTTATCACGGGCTGTTGCTGTGATTTCTCTCTTTATGGACTTTTCTATTCTCAACACAGAGGAGAGGTAAAGGTGGGAACTCAGACATGGAGCCCATAGACAAGTGGCTAATTACACAAGGAATGGTGAGGACTTCACCAGTGAAGCGATTCCTGCTGCCCACCCCAGTCCCTTTTCCTAGAATAACCATCCTCCATTCACCTCTCGTCCTGCCCTACTGAACCACTTGAAATCAGACAGTACAAGGAGTTTATTTCCCACCTACATCATTACCTGGGGCAAAGGGAGAGATTTGCACCAATTTCTGGTTTATACAGCACAAAGACCTGTAACCCAACTGAATCGTTTGTAGGATCCCACATCGCCTTCAGAAGAGGCCTGGGGATCCAACTGGTTCCTTATACTGTCTTGATTTATTCATGCAGTATCCACTTTTCGAGGGATAAACACAAGTCTCGTGGATCTTGTTCATAAAGAGGACATTTTCTACGTGTCTTTAAAACAGTCTTTTCTGGTAGCGCTTAACCTCATGGTCTGGAATAAACATATGGAAGTTGTAGGACCATACTTTATTGAATTGAGTAATGTAGGGATAGTCCTTCATGAAAGGAAGGGAATGGGACAACTGCTTCCCAGATTGATACATTCCACCCCACTGGCATTAGGATTCAGACTCCAAAAGGTACAATAGTGTTTCTGGCTTTAAGGATTTAATTCCCATGCCTAGTGATGCCAGTGCCCTGATAAAATTAAGCTTCTGAAGATCACTGAGTCTGCACATTTTGGCCTTGTTTGAAGTTGTCCTTCATCAACAAGCTTGCAGAGAGAAGTTCAAAAGCCTGCTTTAAGTGCAAAAGTCAGAGGTAGGCAAAAAATAGCCTCAGTAGTGCCTTAGAGCCAAGTTCTAAGACTGGTTTTGTATTTTTGGATGACATAATCCACCACTTTATTGGTTCTAATCTCAAACACTTAATGGGACCTAACTGTACAAAGTCCTTGTGAGACAGTCCTGGCTGCAGCTGAGTGCAGGAAGGTGCAGTGCAGAATTCCCTTTGGGATGGAGTGTGTTTGCAGTGCAGCCCCTGTGGCTGGGCATCAGGAGACCCATAGAGCAGGAACTCCTCGCTGCAGGGAGAGCCTTGAATGTCCTAGACTCAGCTGCCCAGGGCTTAAAAAGAGAACCAACACAGAGAGATTAAGGTTGAGAAAAAATGGAGTGTGCAATATCAAAACGCATCAACTCTGTGAAACACTCTGCATTTATTCTTCTAGATTTAGGGCTAATCCAGATTATTTCTGAGGTCTAGCGTGTGAATTTGTCAGAAGTTTGCATGGCTGTTGGGTACCTAGTGATTGGGGACACTCACATATGTCACGGAATTGTCAGATTCGGAAGGGACCTCTTGAGCTCACCCAGTCCAACTCCCCTGCTAAAGCAGGATTGCCCAGAGCACATCACTCAGGGCTGCATCCAGGTGGGGCTTGAAGGTCTCCAGGGAAGGGGACTCCACAACTTCCCTGGGCAGCCTCTGCCAGAGCTCCATCACCCTCACCGTAAAGAAGTTTTAGATATATATATAACTATATAACCAGATATATCTATGTATACAGTCGTATCTGCCTGCCCATGCAAGAACCCAAAGGCAGTTCTCTGGCTGCTGGCACCCAGGGCAAGCCCAGCTGTAGATACCTGTCCTTGGGAGACAGAGTTTCCTTTCCAGGCTTGTTGGAGACCCACACTCATAACAAGAGACTGACAAGCCCTAAAGTGAGCAGCGCTTGCTTTGCCTCTGATGCTGTTGACTGTGGTTCACAGAGGCTCTTGCTGTTCTGAGATGTACTATGTGACTCTTAGATGTTCATCCATAATGAATAATCCAGTGATTGAGTTAGTTCCTCTTCTTTGCCTTTCCACTGTTTACAAGAGCAGGGAAGCATGAAATTGGCACCCCTGCTGTTCACACCACTCGCACCACTGCTTTATTAAAAAAACAAACACAATATTCGTTCATTGGCTTGTGGTTATTCAGTCTGGAAAAAAGGATACTGCAGCATTCATGGAAACATACAGATTTGGGGAGGGAAAGGGGTCTGACTGCCCAGCCAGTCACTGCTCTGACAAGCCTGTCACCTTGTTTGTATGCTAAATATGAGAGAGAAATACCTAAAATTAAGCTGAACTAATCATTAACTCTGTTTCTCTCTTAACTGGCTGTAGTTCTTAACCGTATTTATTAATACGACTTTGTAGCTTTTGCAATACCAGTGGAATAACTGGCGTCCCAGGTATGAACTTGATGTGCCCATTCTTTGGGAACTTACTGTACTTTTGAGATGAGGGGGCAAAGGGCTGAGGTGACACTGTCGTCACCTGGGCCTGTACAACACTGAGGCCACAGGAAGGGTATTCCCCACCTGATGGAGTGGTAGGTGCTCACACCCCTCCTGACCTGGCGATGTTCTTTCCAAACTGCCATAAGTTTAGGTTTGAATTCTTTCCATGCATTTTCTGTTTCTCATGTTCACCAGCACACCTCTGCAGAGGGAGGCTCTGTGTACGCTCTCCCTGTGAATCTGGCAGTGGTGTTTCTATTTCAGCTTAATCTACAGCTCAGTTCTGCTGGCAAGGGGATGCCAGGACCATGGAGACACAAACCACACCTTTCTCCATTCTAGCTATGCCTTCGAAACTATTGTACACAAAACTATATGTGTGGAAAATGTTTGTGGTTCAAACGTGACTGGTGTTAGCTGAGCTAACAGTACCAGGTCTGTTTGCAGTGTAAGGTCTGGGTTTTTGCAAGTTGTGTCATTCAGAGGTCTGTATCAGCAGCTCTTGGGCACAGACTTTAACGTAAGACCACCACATTTTAGTGCAGGTAATTCCAGTTCCTTTCTCATGAATTCAGGCAGATTTGCATGGATTTATTCATTTGTCAGAATAATCCACCACCCCTCTCATGTGCTAAATGGATATTTGTTACGAAAGTGGGAAGAGGGTGTTGCTTAAGCCACCACATCAGGACTGACATTATTTGGGACAGTGGCAGGGCAGGAATGAAACTGGACCAGAATTCACCCAAAGTCATGCCAACTTTCAGCTTTCAGCATTTCATCTTGACCACCAGAAGCATAGCTGGCTAGAGAGCAGATTCTTCTCTGTAGTAAAGATATGTGAGTAAAGATTAAATGAAACCTTTGCTGAGATTACATTAATTAAAATGAGGTGCTGTTATGTGTGCCTTCAATAGAGAGATAGGATCTAAGATTTGGAAATTACTTGAGTAACACGAGACTGTTGAAATACGTCATCTTCTTGAAGACTAAAGGGCTTGAATTGTGGACAAACGGAAAATAAATGTGTGGGGATCTCATTTCCTCTGTACGGTAGGATCCTTCTCTCTTTTGAAGGCAAGCAGGCACATACCCTTGTTCTGAAGACCACGTGGGCTTCATTATCCTGTCCAGCCATGACATTTCATGGGGCAGAGTGTACAAGGACAATCTGACAGCCCACGTGAAGGAAGGCTTTCACTCTCCGGATGTGCCTGTCACATCCAGACTGGCGGGTTCTTGTGTTGTGTTGAGGTACACCTGAGCTCTTGCCTTCCCCTGTGCTGTGTGTAAATACAGATACAAGTAATCGAGCAGCTAATCTCAGTCCCTGCTCGTAAAGTCAAACGTGTTCTAATATCGAGGCTGGGCAGCTATTTCAAGATCCCAACAGCTTTAAATAGATGGTAAGACTGGAGTAGGGAGCTGGAGCAGACCGGTAGCGTGCAGCTGAGTGCTCTCATTCTGCTGCTGTAGGAATAATAGTCCTTTCTTTACTATTACTAACAGGGGGGTGAATAGCAGCTACCCAAGTAGTGGTGTCGGCTTTGTTAAACACCTAGAAAGAAGTGGAATTAACTAAGCTAGTACAAGACAGTAGTCTAGCAACAATTAGCATGAACCTTGTTAAACATTTTAAGAACATTAATGAGCTCACCTAGAGACCTGAATTGTCATTTCATACCTGCTTCTTTTCCAGTGGGATCATTTTTAATAGAAATAAAATGTGATATAATAACCTTAAACTGTCTTTTTAAGGGTAGAATATTGGATTTTATGACTTCTGAGGAAATATATTGGCAATACTCCTTGACTTTTGATTGCTAGTGAGAACACCAACACAATCTGACTTAGATAAGTATGAACTTGAATTCCAGGTTCCTGTGGGTTTTGTGGGATTAAGCACTCACTTTTCTCCTCCCAGCCCTCCTTTTCCATTTCCCGTTCAGGACTGTTGAGATGATCCCATTTGTAGGATTTTCCAAAGGCTGAATAAAAAAGGGAATTGAATGAGACCAGTTTTTAATTAAAGTACCCCAAAATATTTTGTGACTTCATTTCCATCTGAGTACAGACTTTTAGAAAAGAAATCACAATATCGTTATAAAAACAGCTCTTGCAGCCAGCAGTGACTATCTGGGGAGCTGTCGAGCCAAGACCCAGGGCTTCACTAGACCGTGTGTGTTTTTGCATAATCAAAGTATTAACAAGACTCTATCCCATTCTGGAGCCGTTTCCATGTAGTCTGCGGCTGCCACTGCTGTTTGTTCCCAGAAACTGTTGTCTTTTTTTAATGTGTAAACTAGCTAATTTGTTTTTACATTGCTTCTGTTGTGTTTTAAGGGATTAGTTTTAACAAAACTCCCCTCCCCTTTGGTTTTTTTTTTTCTTTTTTTTTTTTTTTTTTCCCCTCTAGTTTAGGGCTTCTGGAAAGGGGGACATTTGCCAAATACACAACTGACTGGCAAAAAACGAACTTCTGTGTGTGGTCAGTTTCGAATGAAATATGAATGGTGCAATGTTATAGTCAAAATATTTTAAAACATCCAGTTACTCTTGAGAGTTTCCACCCCCACCTCCCCTCTTTATTCTGGAACAAATCAAACCCGATACGTTTAACCCATGTTTTGTGGGGAAAATGGGGCTCAGAGTCTGAGGAAAGTAAATTGGAAGATTGAGCATGGAAGGAGCAATAGATACAAACCCTTGGCTCTTCTGTGAGTGTGCTGGGAGATGGGGGAAGCTTTTTAAAAGGTCAGTGCTGAATAGCAAACAGCTGACATGCTTCAATGTTTATCTTACAGGTCTTTCTGCTTTTTATATATGACCTGTGAGAAGCGTTCTTGCACTTCTGAGGTTTTTGTTTGTTTGTTATATAAAGTAGGTCTGTCTGAAAGTAGAATTCCTTTTTTTTTTTTTTTTAATTAAATCTTACAAAACCCAGCAGCACAGACTCCTGTACTCCTGGGCTGTTCTCCAAGGACTCCTGCAAACTCAGGAGTCCTGCGATTCTCAGGAATCCGTTGCTTGCTCAGGCATCTGCTGTGTTATCAGGATAACCAAGATTTTGAGCTCCAATTCCTCCTAGAGCAGGGACTGCACTAACACCACACTTTTTAGAACAGCTCCTCTTACTTCGTTCACAGAAATGCAAAAGAAAACAACCCCTGCTATTTTCCATGCAGATTTTCTTAAGGAAACGTAACTACTTCCTGAGCTGCAAACAAGCCAACAGCTCTGAGGTCTACACTTTCCAAAGCATTGCTTATTGTCTGCAGCGTTAAGCAATGCAGGAGAGGGACAGCAGTGGAGCTTCTGCAGTAGGTTTTAGGTTGCTGTAGGCTGAATAAATTCATTGCTTTATATCTCTGAAGCAGGTATTTTCCAAAGCTGTTAAAACTAACAAGGCAGTTCTACAAGATGCAGCTTGTCCTTGGGAAGGAACCTGTTGGAAGATGTCTACAGATCCTTCCTCTTGTTAATGGCCAGCTCGCAGCAGCCTCAGCACATTGCGCTAGTGTTGCTGTGTGTGATTCAGTTCTCCATTGCCAATTAAGAAGGAGCAAATTATCCTAAAATCCAGCCCAATCCAAGGAAACCGCAGGTACTTATTTTCTGTTTGGGATCTTCATGTAATAACTAAAAGCAAGATGGCAACGTGCACCTCTGACCCTTCTTGGATTTGATACGTGCACTTTGCTCAGCAACCTGCCTAGTCAGAGCCAAGCCATCTTCCCAGCCCCTCTCTTGGTGGGAGACACTCTGGGTTGAGCCCTGGATTTTCAGTCCTTCACACAACTAACCCAGTTTAGCAGACCTCACCTCAAGCAAGGGCTTAGCTGACCCCCTCGGTGCAAAGGGACGCTTGATTAGAAGAAAGAATTCTTGAGGAGCTCTGCTAAACAGCATCAACTAAAAGCTGCTGCCTCTATTCCAGCCTCTGTCTCTGTTCCTCTGCTGGAATACCCTGAGAAAACTCCATCGCCCAGCGAATTCGACTGCAAGCCTGTTTCAGCTCTTCTTCTCGTGAGAGGTTTCAGGCAAAGCTGTGAAAAACCCCCGAGACTTTTCCTCTCTAGGAGAGCCTCTCCAGCGCTGTGAGGTCTCTCTTCCCTGCCAGCCCCGCTGCCGTTCTCTCACCCGCAATCTGCCTGGCTGACATTGCTTTCCAAATGTTTTTCAGGTTGTCCTTACGTGCTCTATTGTGCTGTTTTCCTGTTTACTTCAGCAGCCCTCTGTTGTAGTCAAGCAGTAGAGTTAAGTCAGGAAATTCTACACTTCATACGCAGTAATTTCCCTTCGCTGACCCAGCTGCCTGTAGCGCTTTGTGAAGAAGCTGCACTTGGGCACTTGGGGCGTCACCATCGCACAGTGTAACATGGGGGGTGTCATCGCAGGGGGAGAGGCAAACCTTCCACCAAACCTTCCATCAAACCTTCCATCAAACCTTCCATGCTTTCTGTTAAACCATCCGTGGAGGCCTGACGGGCAGGCTCCGGTGAGCCTTGCGGCTGAGAGGAGCACACACTGTGCTCTCCTCCTCTGCCTGCCCCAGGACCTGCTGCCCCATCCTCCTCTTCACCTCACCTTTGAGATGCTGCACTTTGCTTTGGCACACGTTGGGTTCTGCTGCCTCCGCTGCCAGAGGGTCACCTTTGGCAGAGGAGTGAGGACAGGGAGCTGGGACCATTTGGCTTTAAACTGGTGTGCCAGGGCATGCTGAGGCTCGGTGGTGTGGTGGGAAGGAGGATCTAGGAGGAGACATGATTGTGTACCTAGGGCTCTGAGTGCCTCCACCTGTGGAAAAAATCAAATTGTTTTCATAGGAGTGTTGCCTGAAGACTTTGAGCCTCTCTTTTTGCTAACCCTTCACTGCCTAATACCCTTTTAAAAAAAAAAAACAAAATGGTGTAAATTTAATGTTTCAAAACCTAACTGATATCCAGTATTCTACCCTTAAAAGCTTTTCACGATCAAGATTAGAATCATCAGTCCATCTTGATGGTTTTAATACATGGTCGAGAAGTTACCCGTCTTACACTGGCATCCAGTCACGTCATTCCCCATAATCTTTCTCTTGTTTTTTTTTTTTAGCCTTGTTGTTCATAATTTCCTTTCCAAGTGTTTTTTTATTTGAAATGCCATTTATATTTTGTTGCCTTTTTTTTTTTTTCCAGCACATCTTACATCTTTGTTTTTGTTTTGTTTTTAATCTTATTTCTGGCGTTTTCCATCGCTCTGTGGCCATGATTGTGGATGTGTTTTGGTTTTTGCCTGCCTTGCTGTTCTCTCGCTGCACTCCCTAGATCCCTGTTGCACAGTCCTCTGTCATGGATGACATTGAGGAGTGGCTCAGTACCGACTTGGTGAGACTCTTTATATTTTCATTTTTCACACGGGCAATAGCACTTTTACAGCTAACTTCCAATGCACTGCTGAGTTGCTGGTACTTCTCATAACGGGAGGCAGTGAAACTTCCAAATCGTTTGGCTCATTTCCCTTTGAGGGGACTCCCTCAGCAGGAGGAGGTAGGGTCGTGGTCAGCAATTCAATCAAAGCATTTTTTTTCCTGAGCTGTTTTATTTACACTTCTCCATGTTTACATCACAGAATAGCACGCGTTCCAGAAATCCTGTGTTTCTGGTCCCCGTATGGCAAAGCATTTAAACATGTGCTGAAGTTTTCCTGTGTTCTCCACCGGACTTAAAGCGCATGTTTAAGGCTGCGTTAGCCCTAACAGGATCCAAGTACGTGCTTACGCCGAGGCGTGCTTTTAAGAGATGCTGGATCAGGGCTTAGATTCCTTGCAAATCAAGATGTCTTTGTAAAATTGGCCAGCAATCTTGACACGTTTCGTAAGAGTGATAATAAAAATTTATAACAGTCTCTCTTCGATGTTTATAGCTCTCAGTTTCTCCCAGATGATTATTCTCTGGTAATTATTAAGCAAACAAACAAATGGCAGAACTAAAAGTAGCTTTTCCTTCAGTCTGGAGTTTGTTTTGCTGTACCAATAGACGTTTGGTTTAAGCTGTGGTGCAGCCAGGACACATTTATTCCAGTCTCTTTTTTTTTTTTAATTTAAGCATCTGACTCAGATTAACCGAGTGCATTTTGGGTACAGGTGGTGGGTTGTGTTTCAGACTTCTCTTTTAAACACGATCTCGGTGAACTGAACTGTTTCTTTGTGGTCACCTTATCCCTAAGGATTGTCTCCTTCCATTACTCTTTACGACTTCAGATACTGTCCCTTGGTAACTCCCTGCTCCTTGAGGTCTCCCCCAGCCCCTGTCTATTGCCTGCTGGGCTCCTGGCTGGGAGCTGGAGGGTTTGGGCTCCTCTCCCTGGCTCTGGCAACAGTGCTGAAGGCACGCTCTGGCACACCAGCCCACCAGGAGCTGACTGTACTTAAAGGAAGGAAATGCTCCTGCTCTCCAAAGCCTTAAGAACCGCTTAGATTCTGGGGTTTTGGTGTTCGAGTCTGGCAGACCCGCTGCCTGTCTTTGAAATGTCAAAGACTGGTTTTCAGCTGCAGGTAGTTTTTTTCAGGCTTTGGTACAGGCAGTTATTTTCAAATTTAATTACAAATGGGCCTCATTTTACCAAAGAAATACAGTAAATGTAGCACGTCCACTCTGGTTAAACAATAAACTTTTGTCTTTGCCATTTAAATTAATTTAGCAGGAGAGAAGATCCTATGGAGAGATACAGAGTTCTCTCTGTACATCTTACATCCCCTGGATGGTCTTGCTCAAAGAGACCAAAGCAGAGAAGGGCCGTGTAAATGCCTGAACAAGCCCAGGGATCGCACACGCTGCGGCCATGATTGTGCCGGGTACCTGGGTCCCCGTCCTGACCACTTGTAGGTGCACCATAGAGATACCCTCTGAGAAAGTTTGGACTGGATTTTTGTTTTTCACTCCGGGTTGCCCCCTTCCTTTTCTTTGTTAATGCTTCATTTCAGTTCTCTGCGTCCCAGCCTAGGAGGTTACAGATTAGCTTAGCTAATCGTTATTAATTTTTTTACCCTTTTTGGGATGCGTTAGAACAGACAGTACCTTTGGGAGCCTCTGTGCAGTAGAAAGCTGGTAGATGCTTGGTGGCATTAATTCTCAGGCATTAAAGACCTTGGTGAGGCCAGTCAGTATGTTCCCGCTCTCCTGATAGAGAAGCCAGGGTATGGACAAACACTTTACTTTTTCAAAAGAGGTTCAGCATGAGGTTTTCAAGTACTATTTTTGTCCATTTTTAACACCCTGAGAGATTGATATGGATACCATATCTATGGACTTCTTATTTTCTTATTAAAACGCTGTTGGAAAGTCTCATGTTGAAATTCACACAGCTGGTAGAAATGCACTGACCCTCTGGCATCCCAGCCTTTATATCTCATGGATGGACTCTTAACTGCCCATCAGTATCCTTCACCCAGCCCACCCTGCCTTGTCTTTGTGCAGTATAGACACCAGCAAAGCTGCTACATTTTTGTATGAAGTCAGAAGTGAACTCCCACAGGAGGAACATGTCCTTTGTCAGCTACAAGTGCATTTTGTTTGAAGACACAATGCAAACCGCAGTCCTGATTTTTTAAAGGACTGTGTGACAAAAGGTGGCATCTTGGGACAGTGTTTGTGTGACTCACACAGCTCAGTTTTTGACTAGGCCTACTCTCTGAAGTGGAGACAGCGCTGGGCTGCCATTCAGGTCCAACGGGGAAAGTTTAGGTACCCACCAGTGATCTTTAGAAGCATCTCTAGCGCTCATCCTCTTGCTCTGCAGCGCAGAGGAGTGTCAGTCACCATTGGCCTCCCGACGCGGGAGCCGTGCCGTTTCCCCAGGTTGCCCCGCTCAAGTAGTTAACATCTGGGGAAAAAAAAGTGGTGGAAAATGTCCAGTTGCATTAATCGTGTGTAGAGGCTAATAGTGAAGGTGAAGCGCTGCCTGTGTGTTCACACGCCTTTTTGTTCCAATTGCAGAAAGGAGACGAACTGGAAGAAGGAGTCACCAGTGAAGGTAAGCAGAGGTGCCTGTGGCTATGAGCCGTTCTCAGGTTAGTGCACAGACCAAATTATCCTCTTTGATCCCCGCTGAGGTGCTGACTTCTCCCAGCCTGATGTTCCCCAGCAAATGCTTCTGCAATCAGAAAGGCAGGAAGAGAGCATTTTAGAGCAAAAAGTTAGTATTTGTGGCGTGAGGAGCCCTCCTGGCTGTAAGCGCTCTCCTGCCATCTTCTTGGCTGCGCACTGTGTTTGTGCCAGCAAGAACGTGTCCATGTCCCCGAGCTGCTCAGCCCTTTGGAATGATGTTTCCCTGCTTCTGTCGCAGCCGATGGCGTAGCGTGGGATTGATTCCCTCTGCTGCCTGAGCTGGGGTGTCTCAAAGGACATCTGTGCCCTTTCCTGAGGAAGTCGGGCCGTACAAGTATGTGTGTCTGCAAACACAGCCCGGTGGGACGTCACACACTGGAATTTCAGACCCTGTTCACCTCCGTCCCCAGGGCTGAACATACAGCTGAAGTTCTTACCTGTCTTCCTT
>VXBJ01006976.1:0-33471 GCA_013400055.1 Nycticryphes semicollaris
CAGTTCCTGATCCACCAAGTGGTGGATAAGAGGTTACATCCAACCAAACTGCCCCAAAATTTCAGTTTTGGAACCATTATCCTCATTTCTCCTCCTTCTTTTGTGCCCATAAGAGAAAATACTGTATTCTCCGCACCTCCGTTTCCCTGCTCCGTATTTTGGGGTTGAACAAGGATATTTTGTGGTGGTCCTAAAGGTTCTCAGCACAAAAAAAAACCCCAAGAAAGATGACCCCAAGTGCAGCTCCGGTGGCCTCCTCAATTTTGGAGGAGAAAAAGGTGATTTTTTTACCCCCTCTTCCCTTCTCCAAGTGCATTTTGGAAGGAGCTGTTCCAAACTCACCCTTTCTGACATCAAAAAGGATGTTTGTTTAGTGCAAGAGAAGCGAGAGAAAACAGGATGAGAGCAGTTAAAAGGCACCGTGGCACCTTTTTAGCTTTGGCAGGTAATACACGGTACGTCTACATCAGGCTATTTATCCACTGATCTCAAAATCATTTATAAAGTGCTAATTGACTCAGGAAGGTTCACAATTTTCCCCTGGGAGAAAAAAAAACAAACAAAAGTAAAAACATCTTTTTTATCACGTGAGAGCTGCTTGGATATTATTTAGCGTGACGGTTTCTCCACGTGATTTTTCACGTGGGCATTCTGGAGAGGACACACCTGGATGGAACTGAGAGGAACCTGCTGAAATTCAACCAGGGCAAGTGTAGGGTCCTGCACCTGAGGAGGAAGAACCCCCTGCACCAGGACAGGTTGGGGGTGACCTGCTGGAGAGCAGCTCTGAGGAAAAAGACCTGGGAGCCCTGGTGGGCACCAGGATGCCCATGAGGCAGCAATGGGCCCTGGTGGCCAAGAAGGCCAATGGCATCCTGGGGGGCATGAGGAAGAGTGTGACCAGCAGGTGGAGGGAGGTCATTCTCCCCCTCTGCTCTGCTCTGCTCTGCCCTGGGGAGGCCCCATCTGGAGCACTGGGACCAGTTGTGGGCTCCCCAGTTCAGGAAGGACAGGGAACTGCTGGAGAGGGGACAGCAGAGGAGCACCAAGATGCTGAGGGGCCTGGAGCATCTCTGTGGTGAGGAAAGGCTGAGGGACTTGGGTCTTTGGAGTCTGGAGAAGAGAAGGCTGAGGGGGGATCTGATCAAGGCCTAGAAATCCTTGAAGGGTGGGTGTCAGGAGGATGGGGCCAGGCTTTTTTCAGTGGTGCCCAGGGACAGGACAAGAGGGAACGGGCACAAACTGGAACATGGGAAGTTCCATGTGAACCTGAGGAGGAACTTGTTCCCTGTGAGGGTGTCAGAGCCCTGGCAGAGGCTGCCCAGAGAGGTGGTGGAGTCTCCTTCTCTGGAGACATTCCAACCCCACCTGGAGATGTTCCTGTGGGACCTGCTGTGGGTGGCCCTGCTTTGGCAGGGGGTTGGAATGGATGATCTCCAGAGGTCCCTTCCAACCCCATAGCATTCTGGGATTAAGCACATACATCCTCTTGCCTTTGCTATAGCTGACATGCTTTTGTCAAATTAGCTTTAAATCAACCAAAACTTTCACAAGTCACCTGGAGGAAAGAAAAACAGCTCTGGAACATCTCTTTCTTAGAAGATATTTTTAAAAATAAAAGGAATACACGTTGTTCAGCATCTACCAACACCCAACACAGCACCATCTTCACCCTGGAAATTCTCTAATCCCTTTCTGTATTTCACTGGACTATCACAACGGGTCACGGCTCCTCACAACCAAATCAAACTTGAGACGGTTCAGCTAATTACTCCCTGAAAGAAAAACCTAAATTATTACAAAGTTCCCTGTATTTCTTTCCAATATATTTAATATATCTCGCAATATATTAAATTACGTGCTCCTTTAACCAAGGCTTTAATTATTTACAGTCAATGCTGACTTTTTTATTATTAATATTATTTTCTTCTTGGTATTTATTTGGCTCATTAGGGCTCTAATCACTTTTCTTTGTCTCACGGAGAGCTGATAACCTTTTTTAATGAGTTTTCTAGTAGTTTTTTTTCTTAACTCTGCTTTGAAGACAAGACTTTTCTCCCCCCCAAGAACCTGGACATGCAGCACCTCTGCCACCCACGGAGGGTCCGTGACCCTCAGCATTCCCTAGAGAAGGGGTTTCCATAGGGAACCCGAGCATCCCCAGGCAGATGGACCATGAAATTCCCAACCAGGTGGATACGGCAGGAGCTTGCAAACAAATTGCCTCTCATCGCGCCTGGTGATTGCTCGGGACATCAACCGTGCGTCATATTTGTTGCTCCTTATGACTACAATATTTGATTTTAATTACACAATATATCACAAAAGCATCTAGGAAGGAACCAGCTTAACTCCATCCAGCTTAGATCTGCTTAATGCTCCAACTGCATCAGCGCCGGGACACTCACTGCCTTATGGGTTTCAAGAATTTAAGAGGCTTTTAAGATACGTAGCCGAGTCTTTGCAGCACTACATGTGTTATGATGATGATCCCTATTATTCATAGAACCACACAAGTTCCAACCCCCATGCCATGGGCAGGGACACCTCCCACCAGACCAGGTTGCTCCAAGCCCCCTCCAACCTGGCCTTGAACCCCTCCAGGGATGGGGCAGCCACAGCTTCTCTGGGCAACCTGGGCCAGGCTCTCACCACACAAGTTCTTCCCCACATCTCAGCTCCATCTTCCCTCTTTCAGGGTCAAATCCACCCCCCCTCATCCTATGGCTCCCCTCCCTGATGAAGAGTCCCTCCCCAGCTTTCCTGGAGCACCATTAAGGACTGGAAGGGACTCTAAGGTCTCCCCGGAGCCTCCTCTTCTCCAGGCTGAATAACCCCAGCTCTCTCAGCCTGTCCAAAACAAACAGAGAAATCCCACAGAGGGATTTGGTTAGTGTAGTTATCATCCTGGTATTTTGTAAGAGAACTCACTAAAACCCTGTTTTACAACTCCATCTGTATCAATAACACATCTGTACACGGCACAGCTACGTATTAACACCCAAACTTAACGGTGAAATTTGCTTTATTTATTTTGCCCAAGCACTGTTTATCCCCCTATAGTCATTTCCAGCAGAACATAGATTTTTTTGCTCCCCTTTTTCACTAAACATTCGATTTAAATCAACGTTCCTAAGGAATGAGAGAACCCACCCACTCCCCCCCCCCCATATTATTCAACTGCTGAAGTGGTTCTTAGTCTCTGAGATTTTAATCAGAGAACAAAGCCGCTCACGGGGAATAGCTCCCAATGGCCTTCCATGGAACATCATTTCATCCCTTCTGTGCTCTCACTGAAGTCACCGCAGCCAGGATTAATACCCTGCAGAAATAAAAGGTGGAGGAATATCTACAGAAGCGTAGGCAGTGCCTGCTGTTTCGTTCTGCTGACAATTTATTTCCTGTAAAGCCACAACCCACACGCCCCCGTCACCCCCAGTAGCAGAAGCTGGGAAGGAGGGCTTGGAGTAGACAAGAGCTGTACATCTAGTACAACGTTGATTTTATCCCTCATTGACCAGTTGTGGGCTGGAGATGAATTTACCTTCTGCCCTGGGGGCATTTTTAGCAATCCAGGAAGAAATAGGGACTGACAGTGAAGATACAACCCTCGTAACCACCTCTGTTGTGTGGATTCGATGAATGGACAATAAGATGGATTCAAAACTGGCTGAAATTCAGAGCTCAGAGGGTCGTGGTCATTGGCACAGAATCTAGTTGGAGGTCTAGAACAAGTGGGGTCCCCCGAGGGTCAGTACTGGGTCCAGTCCTCATCAAGACATTCATCAATGAGCTGGATGAAGGGATGGAATGTCCTCTTGGGAGGTTTGTTGATGACACCAAACTGGGAGGGGTGGCTGACACACCAGAAGGCTGTGGTGCCATCCAGTGAGACCTGGACAGGCTGGAGAGCTGGGCAGAGAAAAACCTACTGAAATTCAACCAGGGCAAGTGTAGGGTCCTGCACCTGGGGAGGAAGAACCCCCTGCACCAGGACAGGTTGAGGGTGACCTGCTGGAGAGCAGCTCTGAGGAAAAAGACCTGGGAGTCCTGGTGGACACCAGGATGCCCATGAGGCAGCAATGGGCCCTGGTGGCCAAGAAGGGCAATGGCATCCTGGGGGGCATGAGGAAGAGTGTGACCAGCAGGTGNGGAGTCTCCTTCTCTGGAGACATTCCAACCCCACCTGGAGACGTTCCTGTGGGACCTGCTGTGGGTGGCCCTGTTTTGGCAGGGGGTTGGACTGGATGATCTCCAGAGGTCCCTTCCAATCCCACAGCATTCTAGGATTTTGTGATTCATTCTGTGAAGTGGCTCGGTCTCATCAACATCATTTTATTTCCAGCTACCAAAAAAGCAATTATTCCTGTTTTCGGATAAATTTAACAGCGCCTACCTTTTTTTTTTTTCCTTTTTTTTCTTTTTTCAATTGTAGATTTTCCACTGGAAATCCAGGCTAAAACACCACCTTATCAACCCTCGCCATTCAAGTGCCCAGCAATTTTGTGGAACGTTGAAAAGAGGTTAATATCTTCTGTAAACAGTCTTTTCCCCCCGTATTTATTAAAGGGATATTTTCAGGCCTGCCCAGCTATTGCAGAGAACAGCTGAGCTTTGCGTGCTGAAAGCACCAAGCTCATCTCTTTCTTCCAAGATAATTTGAGGGCGGGTGGATAATGTGGAAACAAGGGAAGAAGTCACCAGGAGGTGGTTTGATAAGAGAACAGGGAGAATTTCATCCGGGAAGAGGAGTTAAATTGGGTCTTCGAAGGGAAGACGTTTGGTCACAGAGTCAACCATCGACTCTACAACCTGCCCAAGGGCCCAGTGCTTCCTCCGCCTCGTAATTTTAAGATGATGTATCATGTCCTATTTTTTATGGAGATGTGAACTTGTGCTGAACTTTGGTTTGCAAATTCCCCAAGTTCCACAGTTCTACTGTACTCGAGGCTCTTTCAACGTGAGGATCCTCCAAGGTTTTTATTTCCTGGCACGCAGTAGCGTACGCACGTATCCACACACCCTGCCCTGCTCAGCAGCAAAATCATCTCTTTCCTCTCATTAAATGGTAATTTATTGCCCGTGAATTAGGCAAGAGAAAAGAGTATATTTCCAAAAGCCATCCTAAAGAAATAGCTTCTCTTGGAAAGATCTTTACTAAAACCAAAAGAGTTTGCTCAAAGTCTACTGATGCAGTCTTAAAACCATCATTAGACTGTGAAGCACCAGTTAAAATATGACCAGGAATATAATCTCAAAACAGATTTTCAAGCTATAGACTACTTATGTTGAGGAGTTATACAAGTGCTAAGTACCCAAATTAACTGCCCTCCCTAAGAACTGGGAGTACCTCCAGATCTTGCAAAGAATCACGGCAGCCCTTCCGTAGAAAATACAACCTGAAATCCTTCCCTGATGAACAATCTCAGAAATGCCTTCTCATAATTTAAGTTTAAAGAGAGAAATAAATCCCAGGCGCAACTACCTCACATCATTATTATTATTATTCTTCAGTAACTCAAATTTTTAACCTAAACAGCTAAATAAAATACAGCTGTGGAGGAGCGCCCCCAAGCCAGACCCAGCACAGCCCCACGGCATCCAGTAACCATGGAGGTGAGTTTCCCACACGAGGAAGTGGTTGGGACCAGGAGGGAACTACTGGGAATTCAATTTGATTTTGTTTCCCTCTAAGAGTGGAGGTCCCAAAAGTCCCCTCGAACAGGGGACCACCTCTACGTTTGTCCCCTTCACCGTAAAGGCAGCAGAGACCAGCATGGGTGGCAGTGACAGGAGCACGTCCCAGAATCCCAGACTGGTCGGGGTTGGAAGGGACCTCCAGAGATTATCTCTTCCAACCACCTACCAGAGCAGGGTCACCCAGAGTAGGTTGGACAGGAACGTGTCCAGGTGGGGTTGGAATGTCTCCAGAGAAGGAGACTCCACCACCTCTCTGGGCAGCCTCTGCCAGGGCTCTGACACCCTCACAGGGAAAAAGTTCCTCCTGATGTTGAGATGGAACTTCTCATGTTCCAGTTTGTGCCCGTTGCCCCTCGTCCTCTCACTGGGCACCACTGGGTAGAGCCTTTCCCCATCCTCTTGCCGCCAGCTCTTTAGCTATTGCTCAGCATCTCTCTTCTGCAGGAGGTCGGGTACCACTTGCCAGCTTCAGGCATTGGTTGGGGGGGACCCCCCCGCACCCACACACAGAACTGTCCAGATAATTTAACACTTTAAAAAAAAAAAATCAGGAAAAAGAGGAATGGAGGAAAAAGGAACGTAAAGAGAGGACTTTCTTCTGCCTAATCAAGGTAAAACAGCGCCATTTATGAGACAACTCACAGAAGGGGAAAAAAAAAAAAGCAGCAATATACTATATTGCCTGTAATGCTTTGGGTGATTTAAACATCAGTCACAGTATCCAACTCTTTTCGATTTACAGTGTATTATTTCGTGCAAATCATTAGGAAAACGTTTGCATGAGCTGCTTTATGCTTTGCGGCTCCCAGATTTAATAACTGGATCTCCGACGGCATCAGCGAGCGGCTGCAGGGTTTCTCTCCGGGGTGAGATTACACGACTGCTGCGTAAAGACCACGTAAAGAACAAGCCAAGCCAGACCTGTAGTTGTATTTTAAATTTCACCAGCGGGTAACGTGTGCGTATTTAGCCCCGAGTGTCATAGTGTGGGCACAAAAAGGTTCCCGCAGAGGAAGGTCACCCGTTGAAGGACAAAGAATCGGGGAGTTGTCAGAGTTGGAAGGGGACTGGATGATCTCAACTCCTCCTGCTAAAGCAGGGTTGCCCAGAGGACATCACTCAGGTCTTCATCCTGGTGGGGCTTGAAGGTCTCCAGAGAAGGAGACTCCCAACACCCTCCCTGGGCAGCCTCTGCCAGGGCTCTGCCACCCTCACAGGGAAGAAGGTCCTCCTCAGGTTCAGATGGAACTTCCCATGTTCCAGTTCGTGCCCGTTGCCCCTCATCCTGTCACTGGGAACCACTGGAAAGAGTCTGGCTCCATCCTCCTTCAACCCACCCTTTAGATCCTTGGGAGCATGAAGGTCTCCCCTCAGCCTTCTCTTCTCCAGGCTAAAGAGTCCCAGCTCTCTCAGCCTTTCCTCATCAGGGAGATGCTCCAGTCCCTCCATCAGCTTTGTTGCCCTACAGTGGACTCTCTCCAGCAGTTCCCAGTCTCTCTTGAACTGGGGAGCCCAGAACTGGACCCAGTATTCCAGTTGTGGCCTTCCCAGTACAGAGCAGAGGGGGAGAATGACCTCCCTAGACCTACTGGCCACACTCTTCCCTACGCAGCCCAGGATTCCCTTGGCCTCTCGGGGACAAGGGCCCATTCCTGGCGCATAGAAAGTTTGCTGTCCACCAGGTTCCCCAGATCCTTCTCCTCAGAAGTGCTTTTCCACCCCTAAACTCTACTGGTGCCTGGGGTTCTCCCTCCCCAGTTGCAGGACCCTCCACTTGTCCTTGTTGAACCTCATGAGATTCTTCTCTGCCCAGCTCTCCAGCCTGTCCAGGTCACACTGGATGGTGGCACAGCCCTCTGGAGCATCAGCCAGCTCTCCCAGTTTGGTATCATCAGCCAACTTGCTGAGGATACACTCTGTCCCCTCCTCCAGGTCATTGAGGAGTATGTTGAACAAGACCGGGCCGAGTATTGACCCCTGGGGGATAGCGTTGGGTACAGGCCTCCAATTAGACCCTGCTCCATTAATTACACCCCTCTGGGTTCTGTCACACAGCCAGGATTCAATCCACCCCACTGTCCCCTCATCTAGCCCACGCTTCCTTCATTTTCTAATGAGGATGTTATGGGAGAGGGTGTCAAAAAGCCTCGCTGAAGTCCAGGTAGATGACATCTGCTGCTCTCCCCTCATCCAGCCATCCAGTTAGAACATCAGAGAAGGCCATCAGGTTGGTCAAGCATGATTTACCCTTGGTAAAGCCACATTGATCACTTCCAAAACCTTCCTGTTCTTTGATACGTTTGGAGACGACATCCAGAACGTGTCGCTCCATTACTTTCCCAAGGGCAGAGGTGAGACCAATTGGCCTGGAGTTCCTTGGCTCCTCTCTTTCCTACCCTTTTTGGGGTAGGAAAACCCCATAAATCGGGTGTTCGGTGGCAGGATCGCTCCGAGTACGAAGCTCAAGGAAATGAGACTTAACAATAAGACACTAAACCCAAAAAACCAGCAGCAACAACAGACTATTGAGAAAAGCAGCTTCAAAATGCCATCGGCCTACACGAGTGTTCGATTAGCAAAGCTGGAACCAGCAAATAAATCAAACAACCAGAATCTCCAATTACTTATTCCTTTCTTTTCTGCACTATTTTACTGTTGGGATTCAGAGAAGCCAAAAGAACTCGTGGTTTGGGCACATTCTCTCGGCATTTTCATTACTGGATAAAATTTCAATCAAATTCCCTCACATCTTTTGATTCTTCCAAGTATTTTTTTTTTCTGGCCCAAATAAACTCAAATCACCATTAAAAGCAACAACAAGCGGAAGGCGCATCTAATTATACTTGTAATTTGCTTTTCAAGATCATTATCTTAAGATACATTGAAATTATAAAAAGAAATAGAAACGCACACGCAGAGCCTCAAAGTGGTCAGAGACCAGTATCACCAACGCCCAACTGGGATATAGGACCAGCATTTCCTTGGGTTTGACTGGTGGAGCATCTCCTGAAAGAATCACCTCTACAGATCTAAAACTGGGATTGGTTTTGTTTTTTTTTTTTGAAGGATTCAGCAGCTCTTCACCCAGTCATTTAAATCCCATTTATAGTCCAGTTGACACCAGCATAAAACCACAGGTAGATTTCTGGGAACGCTTAGTTTTCTGTACTTTCAGAATTAGAAAATCCATCCGATTTTGAGGGAAAACCAGTACAAATTCTCTTGGAGATCGGGTCCCAAGATGACAAAACCTCCACTTTTGGTTCAGAGCCTGAAACCGGAGCAGCGGCATCGTCCTTCCCACTCCAAACTTCCCCTTTACAACAAAACCTCACAAATTAAAAGGCAAACCCAAGATGAAAAATTCTAATATTTAAACAGATTCGGACACAGAGGCCTTTACTGGGAATAACTCCACGCTGGAAACCACAGGAGCAGAAGAGGCAGACGAGGTGGGGCTGAGAATAAATAGTGGAATAAAAATCCCGCTCGGAAATTAATGAGGAATCAAGGTTTAAAGTCACAAGCAACATCCAGAAGTGATTGGGTATATAAAGTGCTGGTATGTGCCTATACGTTCCCTTCGGTTTAATGAGTGGGATGTATATCCTTGTCAGCAATCTCAGGCTGCTTCCCATCATAGCTTCATAAATAAATCGATTTCTTCTAGCTCCGATGAATCACGACGAGGGAATGTGAAGGATGAGAGAGTACGGGTTCGTAAAACTATTCTTTTAAATAAAGGGTTGGGTACCAAAAAAATAAATAAAATATGGAATCAGTGTATTAAAAGGAGCTGAAAGCTGGAAATTATGCCAGTTAGTGAAAAAACAAGGAGAACAGGCAGGGGAACCTGAAAAAAATGGGAAGATTTTTCTCTGCTAACCTGGACTGGAGCAAAAAAGGCTGTTGGATGTTGGAGCTGGAGGACTGAGAGCAAAGGTGGCCACAGAGGATAAAGGCTGGAAAGGAGAGGACTTGGGTGGAGATAAGGAGTTTAGGAGATAAATGGAATGGTGAAAAGATCTGGAGGGGAAAAAAAACCAGGAGTGGACATTATATATAGGGATATAGGGAACCAACACTGGGTGGAAGATGACCTCTTGGTGACATTTTACAGCACCAGAACAGATGACCATAGGTGGAGGGTGACATAATGGACCAATATATCAAATGACAACAAGATTTTGAGGGTGGTTGAACACTGGAAGAGGTTGCCCAGGGAGGTGGTTGAGGCCCTTTCCCTGGTGATATTCAAGGGGAGGCTCCACGAGGCCTTGGGCAACCTGGTCTAGTTGGGGGTGTCCCTGCTGACTGTGGGGAGGTTGGATTAAATGACCTTTGGAGGTCCCTTCCAGCCTGGAATATTCTATGATTCTATAATTTTGGTCTCTTTAGAATAATACAGCATTAACCCAGCATGTAAAACAGATCTTTCCTATTCACCATGGGTCTCTCATAGGTTAACAAGTGGAGAACTTAGAGCCCCTTCCAGTCCCTAAAGGGGCTCCAGAAAAGCTGGGGAAGGAGTCTTCATCAGGGAGAGGAGCCACAGGATGAGGAGGAATGGTTTTAAACTGAAAGAGGGGAGATGGAGCTGAGATGTGGGGAAGAACTTGTTTGGTGTGAGGGTGGTGAGAGCCTGGCCCAGGTTGCCCAGAGAAGCTGTGGCTGCCCCATCCCTGGAGGGATTCAAGGCCAGGTTGGAGGGAACGTGGAGCAACCTGGTCTGGTGGGAGGTGTCCCTGCTCAGGGCCGGGGGTGGCATTGGATGATCTCTAAGCTCCCTTCCCACTCAAAGCATTCTCTGCTTCTATGACATCACAGTGTATAAAAACACTAGTTAATTATTTTATTTGACCACCTGACCCTATCCCCTGATCTCTGACCCACCACTGTCCCTTGATTTCCAAGTCATCACCAGCGGGTGCAGTGCAAGAGGAGAGAGGACCACAAGGCTCGGTCCCCCGTGGAGGTGCAGGAAGGACCACTGGCGCCGCCGGTGACAGGCCAGAGAAGCCAGGTACAGACACAAAAAGTTTTCCCAGTTTCAGTTTATGAATGAGCTTCAAATGAAAAATACAGGAGCGAGAGGTATCACAGGTGGTCATAAGGATCTGGTTCATCTGCAAGACTCCAAACAGTCTGAGAGCTGATTAACTCTTCATTCAAGCGATGTTAACCCGTCATTAACCCTTTGTGAAGGACACAGAAACTTCGCATTAAGCCTCACATGGTGAAACTGGGACCCACGTCGTGAAGAAATGCCCAAAAAAAGAACTGAAGAGAAGAGGATTAAGAGATTGAAAAGTCCCAATGGATATTTCACAGTTGGGAGGTTCTCCCACCCACGTATGGGGAGTTTACCTGGCATCTTCCAGCAAGGTTTACTATTAAAACCCAACCCTTTGCTCCCAAGAGTTTAAGGCTGGTCTCACCAGCACTTACACTTAGGTGACAACAGGTCTCTCCAACCCCACCAGCATTACAAAGATAATAAGGATGAATAATTACTTCCAACATATTAATCACCAAAAAAACCCCCCAACCTTTTTCCAGCACCCTGCCTCCTTCTCTTTGCATCCAAGCCTTTCTTCTAAAGCATCTTTAGTGCCAGCAATACCAGGCAAACATTACTGGTGCCTGAAGCTCTGAGGAAAAAGACCTGGGAGTCCTGGTGGGCACCAGGATGCCCATGAGGCAGCAATGGGCCCTTGTGGCCAAGAAGGCCAATGGCATCCTGGGGGGCNGAGGCTGCCCAGAGAGGTGGTGGAGTCTCCTTCTCTGGAGACATTCCAACCCCACCTGGAGACGTTCCTGTGGGACCTGCTGTGGGTGGCCCTGCTTTGGGAAGGGGGCTGGAGGAGATGATCTCCAGAGGTCCCTTCCAACCCCACAGCATTCTATGATTAAGCTCCACCATGGTCCACTTTTTCCATCCCACACTGGGAAGGACACAATTAAATGAGCTTACGTGTGTCAGGCTGCAGTGATTTCCACAGGTACATCCCTTGCTGGGCTGAATCACAGGGCAGTGGATTAACCTTACTCCAGAAAAAGGACTAAATCCAGCTCCTGACAAGACCTCTCTTAACCCCAAGGTTTATGGGTTAAGATTGGGGGTTCTAATTAATTGGGGGTTGAGATTGCAGGCAAATTTACAATTTGCCAACATCACAAGTTCTCACGAATTATCAGCCCGCGAATTGCTTGGCCTATATGAAAATAAGAAAACAAAGAAAGAAATAAAATACCCTTTTGTTTCATACACTGATGCTTCAAGTCAAGTAACGCTAAAAACAGCAACAGCAGCAAACATTCCCATCCATAGGTTCAGCTCTACCAGCCAGAGATCTGCAATCCCAAGGGCTACGGCCCAGAAGGACAGTAGACATGGCATTTTGTTGCAACACACTCTTTTTATCGGTGAAGAAACGTTTTTGGAAAGATGTTTCTATTCTCTTTTGTTGGGAAAGACCTTCCTCACCTCCCCCTTTTTAGGTGCAATGACCCTGAAGGTAAGAAAGCTGGGCTCTGGGCCAGGAGACGTCATTATGGCACAACTCCTGTTCTTACAAACCCATATTTTAATATATATTTGCTTGGCTTTGATTAAAAATAAATAAATAAAATAAAATATCTTTAGAGCTATGGCAAAAAGCACCGCAGTCTTCCTGCTGTCAGGGAGGGCTCTGAACATCCCAGAGTAGCTGTAGATCACAGCGCCCACCCACCCAGCCCCTGTGACATCCCCAGGGACGTGCGAGATTTGAGCGAGGGGAAAGGAAAAACAGCCGGGGTTGGTTCCTCCCATTAGCAAGGATGGGCCAAATTGGGNTTCTTACAAACCCATATTTTAATACATATTTGCTTGGCTTTGAATAAAAATAAATAAAATAAAATCTGGAAAGCAGCAGAGATATTGCTGGTTCCACCACCACCACCCCCCAAATAAATTATTCAGTGCTGTTTATGACAGCAAAAAGACACTTGTGCTCTTACAAATCGGCTTTAAAATCCCCGCTGAGTTCTCCTGCAGGTGAAGGGAGGGTCTGCTGTCCCTTCAGGGCCCCCTCCTGGGGGCCCTGAAAAGCTGGAAGCCAAGAGGAGCCTTAGAGGGACTAGTTTAAAAGGTTTTTAAATAAGATTTCCCTGCCTGTTCCTCGGGTGAAATAAAGCTCAGGTGGGATCCTGTCAGGACACGCAGCCTTGTGGGCATAAACCTCTGAACATCTGATTTTTGCCGATTCCAACGTCTCCCTCCGACCCAAAAGAGCCCTCAACCTGAGCCCACCACGTCCAAGATGCCCTACAATAACGACGCAGCCAACCCAACAATTTCAGGAAGGAATTTCCAGGTTTTGCTTCCACATAAATAAATCTTAACTGAAGAAAAAGAGGAAAACACAGCTAAAATGGGGGTTTTTTTTAGATTTCTTTCCAGGTCTATCATGCTATGGAATTAATCCTCGAGCAATCAATCTCAATTAAATTCTTCGCAGAATTCACAGGATGCTATGGGGTTGGAAGGGACCTCTGGAGATCATCTCCTCCAACCCCCTGCCAAAGCAGGGCCACCCACAGCAGGTCCCATAGGAACGTCTCCAGGTGGGGTTGGAATGTCTCCAGAGAAGGAGACTCCACCACCTCTCTGGGCAGCCTCTGCCAGGGCTCTGACACCCTCACAGGGAACAAGTTCCTCCTCAGGTTCAGATGGAACTTCCCATGTTCCAGTTTGTGCCCATTTCCTCTTGTCCTGTCCCTGGGCACCACTGAAAAAAGCCTGGCCCCATCCTCATGACACCCACCCTTCAAGGATTTCTAGGCCTTGATCAGATCCCCCCTCAGCCTTCTCTTCTCCAGACTCCAAAGACCCAAGTCCTGCAGCCTTTCCTCATCAGAGAGGTGCTCCAAGCCTCTATTCATTCCACCTAAACTATGCAGAATAGGTATTTGGGAAGTCTATCCAACGTCCCAGATGGCAGCAGGGTGGGTTGAGCCCAAAAACGTCCCACCACTAATCACTGCGCGTCACTGGTGCCGGTTTTCCACATCATCCCTCATTAGCGCCGGAGAGAAGAGGTTCCACCACCCCAAAGTTGACTTGAGAATAATCTTGGCTTTTTGGCACATTTTAGCTGATGGGAGGTTGTTTCCTTCCCTGTTTATTGCCAGTAAAACCTGACATCAGCACATCCACACACGCTCACACCTAGTCAGCCTTAATTAAAGAATTAATTTGGCCTCAGTAAATTCTCTCCAAAATCTGCTTCGTCTTCCAAACGTGCAGAGACAGCCCATATGTGTCGTCTCAAGCCGAGCACTGCACTTGATAACACGCTCCGAAAAGCCTTTTGTACGTCTGATTTCTCTCTGCTTCCACGTTTTCAGGCAGCAAACATCAAAACAAGAGAAGGAAAAAAACCAAGCCAACCCCAAAAACCAATAAAAAACCACCAAAACACAAATGGGCAGAACTGCTCTCACACAAAGCAAACAACAGGCTGGTCAGGAATCACAAAGTCGAGGTTAAACCTCTGTGGGGATACAAGAGGTAGCAAAATTGTAGATGTTTTCAGGTAAACACCGGGTGAATTTTTGATACTGATTCGGAGGATAAATACGCCAGCGCTTCCATGGACAGAACCAGCAACGAGAACCAGAGCCTTGCCGATAAAACACAGGCCCAACCCCCAAGTATCCCATTTTTAAGCAGTATCCGATTCCCTTCGCGACGTAACGCAGGCCCAACCCCCAAGTATCCCATTTTTAAGCAGTATCCGATTCCCTTCGCGACGTAACGCAGGCCCAACCCCCAAGTATCCCATTTTTAAGCAGTATCCGATTCCCTTCGCGACGTAACGCAGGCCCAACCCCCAAGTATCCCATTTTTAAGCAGTATCCGATTCCCTTCGCGACGTAACGCAGGCCCAACCCCCAAGTATCCCATTTTTAAGCAGTATCCGATTCCCTTCGCGACGTAACGCAGGCCCAACCCCCAAGTATCCCATTTTTAAGCAGTATCCGATTCCCTTCGCGACGTAACGCAGGCCCAACCCCCAAGTATCCCATTTTTAAGCAGTATCCGATTCCCTTCGCGACGTAACGCAGGCCCAACCCCCAAGTATCCCATTTTTAAGCAGTATCCGATTCCCTTCGCGACGTAACGCAGGCCCAACCCCCAAGTATCCCATTTTTAAGCAGTATCCGATTCCCTTCGCGACGTAACGCAGGCCCAACCCCCAAGTATCCCATTTTTAAGCAGTATCCGATTCCCTTCGCGACGTAACGCAGGCCCAACCCCCAAGTATCCCATTTTTAAGCAGTATCCGATTCCCTTCGCGACGTAACGCAGGCCCAACCCCCAAGTATCCCATTTTTAAGCAGTATCCGATTCCCTTCGCGACGTAACGCAGGCCCAACCCCCAAGTATCCCATTTTTAAGCAATACCTGATTCCCTTCCCGACGTAACGCAGGCCCAACCCCCAAATATCCCATTTTTAAGCAATACCTGATTCCCTTCCCGACGTAACGCAGGCCCAACCCCCAAAAATCCCATTTTTAAGCAATATCTGATACATTTCCCCTCTCCCTTCCCAAAAGGATTTGCACCTTGTTGACTACTTGCAACAAGTCCACGTTGTAGGGCTTCAGGACAACACAAGTTTCAAGGAGAACAAGAGCTTCCCAGACTAAACCAAACATCACCTCAAGCTGGAGAAGCCACTCTTTGAAGCAACACCACACTATACGGGGCCAGTTCCCATCCACGTACCTGGAAGCACCCAGAGAAGATGCTGCCTGAAGCCCCACCTCAGAATTCACCTCCAGATATGTTGGTGGTGAGACACAAGGGCTGCAGGCTCTGGTGAGGAGACCTTCCTACTATCCTTACCCAAAGGATATCCTTCCTACTATCCTTACCAGCCCCTTTGGAATAAGGGGGAAGACCCAAAGCAAAAACCAGGGCGGGAAGAAAAAGCAATATATCCTACAAAGGAAGGGGACAGGTTGGACCACTGAACCAGGGAGTTGGACAAAGCCAAGGAAGAAGGATGGTCTGATGTAGGTTCATGATAATGTCCAAAGTCAAAGAGTATCTGGTAGCATCCCCCACCTGTAGCACCGCCACCAGCTCTAAATCCCCCAGCATTAGAAGGATGTGGACCTGTTGGAAGTGGGGCAGAGGAGCCACCTACAACCTACAAATTCCCCATTTCTCCAGTTTGTTTGATCAGAAAACACCCACTTGGCCCCACAGATAAAACAAACAAACAAAAAAACACACAAAATTTAAATTCCAGGTGTTTCTTCCTTTCTTCTGATGCAGGCAATTACACACCTAAACTGATTATTATTCCTTTGTCAGACATTAATATTCAATGCTGTCTATAAAACAGGGACACCTCCCACCACACCAGGTTGCTCCAAGCCCCCTCCAACCTGGCCTTGAACCCCTCCAGGGATGGGGCAGCCACAGCTTCTCTGGCCAACCTGGGCCAGGCTCTCACCACCCTCACACCAAACAAGTTCTTCCCCACATCTCAGCTCCATCTCCCCTCTTTCAGTATCANAGAGCAGAGCAGAGGGGTAGAATCCCCTCCCTGGACCTGCTGGCCACGCTGCTTTTGATGCAGCCCAGGATGGGGTTGGCTTTCTGGGCTGCCAGTGCACACTGCCGGCTCCTGTTGAGCTTCTCACCCACCATCCCTCCCAAGTCCTTCTCCTCAGGGCTGCTCTCCAGCCATTCTCCCAAGGACCTGTATTTGTGCTTGGGATTGCCACGTCCCAGGTGCAGGACCCTGCCCTTGGCTTGGTTGAACTTCAGGAGGGTCACACAGGCCCAACTCTCCAGCCTGTCCAGGTCCCTCTGGATGGCATCCCTTCCCTCCAGCATGTCAACCACACCACTCAGCTTGGTGTCATCAGACAACTTGCCGAGGGTTCTCCAGAACCTTCCAACCCGGGCACAAACTGGAACATGGGAAGTTCCATCTGAACCTGAGGAGGAACTTGTTCCCTGTGAGGGTGTCAGAGCCCTGGCAGAGGCTGCCGAGAGAGGTGGTGGAGTCTCCTTCTCTGGAGACATTCCAACCCCACCTGGAGACGTTCCCATGGGACCTGCTCTGGCAGGGGGTTGGACTGGATGATCTCCAGAGGTCCCTTCCAACCCCACAGCATTCTGGGAGTCTGCGATTGGTGACTACAGCAAAACAATAAGGCAAGGCCCTTTGAACTATGTTATTACAACCCCAACCAATATCTCCGCCTTGGGAGGAAAAACTGGGGCAGTCCCACACTGGCCTAGAAGATGCACCCAAGAGTGGAATATTCTGATTTTATTTCATCATTTTTTAGTATTTTTATTTTTAATAACTAAGGAGGATTAGAAATGGTTGTTATGTAACGGGATGAGCCTTTAGTCACTAATGGAACAAAAGAAAAACAAAAATGAAATCACATTAAACTCTTCCACTTGGGCCTACGTTCCAAGGCAGAGCCAAGCGAAGGTTGGGATAAACACTTGTTTGTCTCAGGACTTTGGAAAACGATACACAGTGCTCCGGGATTATTATGGATCTCATCAAAACTCCCCCGGAGGCAGAAGGGGAGGATTAATGACGGGGAATTGACTTCCTCGGACCTATTTTAATGAAAAGTCAGATTTCTCAGACAACATTATAATAACGCTCTCAACTCCTCCCTTCAGCCTGGAGCCTTTTTTTTCCCCCGTCCCCTCTCTTTCCCTTCTCTGTTCCTAAGTTGGTGATAGCAGCACTTGGATGTGCCTTTTTATCCCGGGAACCGGGACGACAGGGACGATTGCCAGCCCGTAAATACAACCAGGTCAGGCTGATGGAAGCGCTGGGGCTGTCACATCCCTCCAATAATAAATAATAATAACAATAAAAATAATAATAATCATAATAAAAAAAAGCAGCAGCGGTTTTCACTCCATCCGTAACGTATTTCAGGACACGGGAAGGCTCAGCTGTAAAATTACTCATCTTAAAGGCTGTAATAATCAGGCATGGCTGCTACAGATAGCCTGTTATTACACGTGTGTTTAAAATTCAGATAAGGAATGGCTTGTTATTACTTTCCCAAACCCACACGGCGTCATGGTTTTTCCCCCTCAAGCGGCATTAACCGCCCTGTTTTACACGGGGACTCCGCTCCTCCTCCTCCTCTTCCTCCTCCAAGGATATTTATACTGGGGTTAGACTGTCATTTCACCCAGGAGAGAAAAGCCTCAGCAGGAATAACTGGAGGGTACTCCCACCTTCCCCGCTTCCCTTTTATCCTTTAATTCCTACTTTTTCTATCCTATACGTGTTTACATATATCTTTGCACCGATCCCCAAAGCTTCATGACTCATGGTGGTTTTGTTGAGGGGGGTTTTTTTGCAGTTTTTGGGAGGTTTTCCTGGTACAGGGTGCTTTTTTCTTTCCTCAAAGCAAAATGTGTGCAGCACCTGGGGAGGAAGAACTCCCCGCACCAGGACAGGTTGGGGGTGACCTGCTGGAGAGCAGCTCTGAGGAAAAAGATCTGGTGGACACCAGGATGCCCATGAGGCAGCAATGGGCCCTGGTGGCCAAGAAGGCCAATGGCATCCTGGGGGGCATGAGGAAGAGTGGGACCAGCAGGTGGAGGGAGGTCATCCTCACCCTCTGCTCTGCTCTGCCCTGGGGAGGCCCCATCTGGAGCACTGGGACCAGTTGTGGGCTCCCCAGTTCAGGAAGGACAGGGAACTGCTGGAGAGGGTACAGCAGAGGAGCACCAAGATGCTGAGGGGCCTGGAGCATCTCTGTGGTGAGGAAAGGCTGAGGGACTTGGGTCTTTGGAGTCTGGAGAAGAGAAGGCTGAGGGGGGATCTGATCAAGGCCTAGAAATCCTTGAAGGGTGGGTGTCAGGAGGATGGGGCCAGGCTTTTTTCAGTGGTGCCCAGGGACAGGACAAGAGGGAATGGGACCAAACTGGAATATGGGAAGTTCCATCTGAACCTGAGGAGGAACTTGTTCCCTGTGAGGGTGTCAGAGCCCTGGCAGAGGCTGCCCAGAGAGGTGGTGGAGTCTCCTTCTCTGGAGACATTCCAACCCCACCTGGAGACGTTCCTATGGGACCTGCTGTGGGTGGCCCTGCTTTGGCAGGGGGTTGGAGGAGATGATCTCCAGAGGTCCCTTCCAATCTCCTATCATTTTCTGATTCTGTGAAAATATTGCATGTCTCACGATTTGGGAAGCTGGGCCCTGGGCCACCTGGTCTAGTTGGGGGTGTCCCTGTTGACCACGGGGAGGTCAGACTAGATGACCCTAGAGGTCCCTTCCAGCCTGGACCATTCTATGATTCTATGATTGCTGCCTCTCCCACGCTCCCACCTTCCCAACAGCCCATCTTCACGCTACCCTGGCAGATAAGACACGGCAAAAACAACCTCACACCCCCTGAGAAACAGACTTTATAAAATTAATTTTACATCTCATTGCCTACCCCACCACTACACTTTGGCCTCATTTATCTCAGCAGTGCCAATTAACCAGCGCTTAATAGAAATTGTCAACTTTTTAAAAAAGAAAACGAAATACAACATATTGAGAAACTGGTTTCGCACTCAAAGCCGTCGCTGAAGTAAGACCTACCCTAAGCTTTGAAAGACTGCACTGGATTTCCCACTTTTAAAATATCCATTTATTTGTACTCCACAGTGACTCAAGCTTTAACCATGAACTGGAAACCAGCCTTCACCATGAACCAGAAACCAGCCTTCACCATGAACCAGAAACATCGGCTCTAGGTGCCAATGCCGAAGACGAGTTGGGAAACCCCTGGTGCTCAAAGGGACCCAAGAGGAGACTAAGCTTTTATGTCACATGTACCACTTGGAAAGAGCTATTTGCTCTCACAACATGACCACAGGCTTCTTTTAAACCAGCTCTTGGGGTAGTTTATGAGCTTCTGCATCCCCTAGGTTGATCAGGAGGTACGAAGAGGTCAACTTGCATTCTCTCCTCCATCTCCATCATCTGCTTTACCAGCCCCAACATCACAGCACCTTCATGTGGTCAAGCCCGTGCAGGTCCCAACCCACCCAGCAAACTCCAGGTCTCTCGTCCCTTCATGATGACAACATCAAGGTGCAAATTAAGCCCTTCTCTCCTTTTTTTGAATCGCTCCACCATCTCCACCGGAGCGACACGCACCGCCACGTCGCTACCATCGCTATTTTAGACATACCTAACAGATAGGACTCCCTCTTCGCTTCTCGCTCCTAAAGTACTTAGAAAAGACCCAATGGTTATTTATTTCTTGGGGTTTTTTTAATCACTGGAGATATAACTCCCCATTTTTATACAGAACACGGTTGTTTAGTCAGAAAGCATCGTTTTTACGCAATCACTGAATCATGGAGAAAGATATTGCTCTCAAGAAGCAACAAAATAAAAGCTTCCTTTGTTGACATCGTACTCTTTGGTTTGAGGCACAGAAAATACATTCAGTAAACACATTTCTACCTTCGGCAGCTCTGGCCTAAGTCTGTATTTTGTTTTTAGATACTGAAGACATCATGCTTTTGGCAGGCTTCGGCCTTCATCAGGTGTTCATGCCGAAGGCTATCACAGTACAGGGTGTCACAACACAGTTCCCCGTTTATCTTAAAAGTAGGAATTATAAAAATCCTTTATTTAAGAGATTATTGTGTGGTTGGTTGGGTTTTTTGGTTGTTTTTTTTTTTTATCAGGATTATTTTTGCTGGCTAGCCTGAAAGGAAGGAAACAGCCCTTACAAACAATCCCTTCCATCCCTTTAAATTCTCCTTCGTCCTACTCCAAGATCTATATTTTTTTGCAGACTTCTCAACAATGAACCAAAAGGATTTTCTGGGGCAACTCAAGTCCATATCCAGAGGATTTTTCTTGCGCCAATAAGCACAGGCTATTGAAGCATTTCCTATTTATATTGAATTTATACAGGCACCCCACCCCTCACGGGTTACCTGGGGTTTGTAGCCCATGGGCTCAACCTGGAGGCTTCTCCTTGGATCCACACTCCAGAACATCAATTTTAGGCTGCAGGACCATCAAGCAGCATCACCAATCGCCGTGTCATTTCAGCCATAAAGTTAAGCAATCCACAGAAACAGCTTTAAGTCCTCTTCAAAATTAATTGTTTCTCATCACCTACCCTTTCCTGACCTCTTGTTGTTGTTGTTGTCCTCCTGATAAGTTTTAAGGGCTGGTTTTAATCATAGTAAAATGAAACCCTTTTGAAAGGAGAGCTGTGAACATTGGACGGCCGGGCTACGAAACGCTCAGTCCTGCCTTTATCCATACAACTTTTTATTGGTTATAAGTTCTTTGCTGTGATGTCTTCCCCAATAAATAGAGCCCACCCCACAGCTTAGAAGAAGTGGTACTCATTGTTTGAAAAGGACTTAAAGGACAAACTCCCGCGTCAAATCTGATTCTAGAAGCTGCCTCTATAAATAACAAAGGAGGAAGACGCTAAAAGCGTTCAAAGACCAGCCTGAAAATTTGGAGGATTTCAGAGATGGAAAAAAACCCAAACCAAACCAAGCCAGAAAGCTCTGAAAAAAATCAGTCGACCATATTTCATGTTTTCAAGCCAATTTCAGAGCTTTTTGCTGTCCAGGCAACGATCTCTCAGCGTCCAAGGAGAGACGGCAGGAGGAGACGTGTGCTCCACAGAACCAGGTAATCCTATATTTTTGTGGTCAAATCCCAGAGAGCATCCAACTTTCCTGTCTGGATGTTCCTGGAAAAATCCTATATATTTTAAATCTTTTTAAAGTTTTACCTTCTCAATGGCTAAAAATGTGGCAAGGCACCCCAGTTTCTTAATTTATGAACTGAATATGCATGGCATCTGGATAAATCAAGTCAAAAGACAGAGTTAAGCTTTTTAACTCTTAAGCTCCCGTACCTGTTCTGTCCCCAAAAAAACCAGCCAAAATACTTCTGTTTTCCAAAACTCAGTTCAGAAATCCAGATCAAATCTGTCAGAGAGACTTTGCCAGAGAGCAGACTGGAAGTTGGGATTGCTCTTCCTTACTCAAATCCATGTCTTTAACACCTTCAATCACAGAACCATAGAAGGATCTGGGTTGGAAGGGGACCTTAAAGACCATCAAGTTCCAACCCCCTGCCCTGGGCAGGGACACCTCCCACCAGACCAGGTTGCTCCAAGCCCCCTCCAACCTGGCCTTGAACCCCTCCAGGGATGGGGCAGCCACAGCTTCTCTGGGCAACTTGGGCCAGGCTCTCACCACCCTCACACCAAAGAACTTCTTCCCCAAATCTCACCTAAATCTCCCCTCTTCCAGGGTCAAATCCTTCTCCCTCATCCTATAGCTCCCCTCCCTGATCCAGAGTCCCTCCCCAGCTTTCCTGGAGCCCCAGTGGGAATTGGAAGGTTGCTTTAAGTTCTCCCCGAAGCCTTCTCTTCTCCAGGCTGAACCCCCTCAACTCTTTCAGCCTGTCCTCACAGCAGAGGGTCTTCAGCCCTCAGAGCATCTCCGTGACCCCCTCTGGACCCTCTCCAACAGGTCCATGTCCTTCTTGTGCTTCATTCCTTCAGGACAGCTCTTGCCCTCCCAGGACTGGATGTCACCTGGCTCCTAAGTCACCGCCCTTCACTGCAACCTGGGGTGGAGGATTCCAAGAGAATCCTCTTAGATCTTGACTACTTTGGTTTTGGTTTGGGTTTTTTTTTTTCCTGCTTAAACAGTGTGTCACAACAAATCCTCCACCACAATGACTCATTGTCCAGCCCCGAAGCAGGAGTTTGTTCCCTCCATCCACCTCCACAGGTAAAACCACGGCGCCGGGTACCATAAAGGTGTCCAAGTTGGCTTTAAACGAGGTAAAGAGGGAAATCGAGCAAGAAAAGAAAAAACACAAACCAAAAGATCCTCGTTGAACTCTTCATTTCATTCCTTACTCCATAACCCGAGGCAGGACTCTCTCCCTTGGTTTTTCTTCTTTGAGACGCGACTACTCAACTCGTAACGAAAAAGCGACTCGAAGTCCAAGTTTTCCGCGAGATCTCAAGCGCTGAGGAAGGGAAGCAACGCTCCCAGTTCCATCAGCTCCAGCCAAACACCGTGTTTTCCAAACGTGTGAAACACTCGTTTCTGACTCAAGGTCTGGGATGCCAAGAGCCAGCCCGGGGTGAGCTTTCAGGGCTGAATTATGAAGCCGGGAAAATGGAGTTTACGATGGGAAATGCTGACAGACTCTCAGCTCCAGCTCCACTAGTGGGAACCACCGTAATTAAAGCAAACGCAATCACTCACCGCCTTTTTCCCAGCATTTTATTGCTGGAGAGAAAATTAAGGAACTTAACAACTTGCTCTCCCCTAAATTGCTTTTCCTTCCCCAGACTTTTCGGCGTGCCCTTTGCGATACCACTTTACTTGTAAACATCCTCATTTTCGCCTGTGTATTAAAACACGTGTTTTTAGCACCTCAAATTGAGATTTTTTTTTTTTTCCTTTTCTTTCTTTTTTTTTCCCCTCTCTGCAGTGTTTAACTTCTTATCTGGCCACTTTATTCCGAATCTTATTCAAATCAAAGCAGGCCTATTATGCAAGGCACAAAAGTTCAATTTGAGTAAAATCTGGGCAGGATTTTTTCTTTTTTTTGCATGAAAACAACAGCATAATAAATGCTAATCATTATAATCTTTCCAAAGTGAAAGCTTTTCAAGAGTAGTTTTGCATTCACGAATATAAAACATGCTTCCAATTTACATGCCAAAGGTTCGTACGGAATCCGCGATTAGAGACGGAGGGGACCTATATGTCATCCCTTCAATCCCCTGTCAGCGCTGGATTGTATCATCTGCTGGTAAATATGGAATAAGAAGGTTTAAGAATTACACATTTTAGCCTGGTAAACCCATAATCATCCTACATCAATCACGGCACGCGGAGAAATTTGGAAGCCTACAGTTCCGCACTGCTCCCCGTCAATCAAGTCCCAAATTAGCGCATCCGTCAACCCCTCCCCTTGGTCAGGCAGGAGGGCACCAATTAGGGTAGAGAAACCTGACCCTTTTTAATTAGATGCCTTGGATGAGGTGTTTTTATGAAATTTGAAGATTGACTCGCCTCATTTAAATCTCTCCCCCCTCTTGGTGACACGGTGGCATCACCACTGACCTATTTCTCATTTGCCCAACAGAGGTCATCAAGGATAAATGAGAGGGTTGTAAACAGCTCCCCCTCATCTTATTAAACATCACTTGAGAAACGTGCACAGATTTCGAGGGAGCAAGGGCAAGAAACCATTAGAAAGGTTAAACTGGAAACAAGAGATGGTCAACAAGACTGTTCCAAGTGAGAAAATTAAATTAACCTAAAGAAGTCCCTGAAGGTGACTACATCTTCATTACTTTTATTAGGGACAGAAGTAAAATCCAGGAAAAAAAAGGGAAGACTTATTGAAAACCAACCCAAGATGCCAAGCGCCAACTGCCACCTCCACCCGATGGCGTTTGTCCTACGTTTCGTGTTCACTTCTCACGCGGAACCGCTGAGGTTGGACCAGTGGGAACGTGAGTATAAAGAAAAAACAACCCCAAAACAATCCCGTGGAGGGATATTTTAAGAATCTGCTGCATCCGTATTCATCCTGAAAAGCACCGTGTGCTCATCCGAACGCGGGATCAAAGGGATACCAGAGGCAAAATAGCACTTTGCCGACGACAGAATGTGCTTACTCAGAACTTGCTCAGCAAAAGGAGGGAGGGAGGGAGCCAAGAGGACTCTGCAGGACCCACTTAAGCAAATCACGTGGTGCAGAAGACTAATCTGCCGCCACAAACAACTTCTTCCTCCGACAAAGCTCTCACAAGACCGATCGTTCCACCGATGCCCAAGCATGGGCTGTTTTAAGTCCAGAATCCCAGAATGCTGTGGGGTTGGAAGGGACCTCTGGAGATCATCTCCTCCAACCCCCTGCCAAAGCAGGGCCACCCACAGCAGGTCCCACAGGAACGTCTCCAGGTGGGGTTGGAATGTCTCCAGAGAAGGAGACTCCACCACCTCTCTGGGCAGCCTCTGCCAGGACTCTGCTTCTTTCTCACAGGAAAGAAGTTCCTCCTCACGTTCCGACTTCAGAAGAAGCTTCCAGCTCCAGAGCCTAGTAATGGAAGAAGCCAAGACCGCAGACACATTCCTCCTCCTCGGATGTTGGTATTCAGCACGTTGGCTCCTACAAATCTCCCTCTTTGGCATTTAATTCTCCCCGTTCACGGTAAATGACACTTAAGATTCCATTCATCATTACAAACGCTATTCCCAGAGACAGGTCCCTAATGTTCACGATACGCATTACATCGAACCACCCCAAACGATGTAACACCCAGTTGGAAATCCAAGTACTGAATTCTACGGGACTGGCTCATGGTTGAGAAAATAACACACTGCAGCAAGTGCAGCCAAAGGTTTTTCTGAGGAAATAAGATTATACAACAATGGTTATAAGATAAACACAGCTTAAAAATGATCCATTTTGGGGTTTTTTTTCCTCAATAAAAAGTCCTGATTGATTGTTCTGGATAAGACATAGAGGCAAGATGGTTATTTCTTTCCCCTCTGCTCTGCCCTGGGGAGGCCCCATCTGGAGCACTGGGACCAGTTCTGGGCTCCCCAGTTCAGGAAGGACAGGGAACTGCTGGAGAGGGGACAGCAGAGGAGCACCAAGATGCTGAGGGGCCTGGAGCATCTCTGTGGTGAGGAAAGGCTGAGGGACTTGGGTTTTTGGAGTCTGGCTTTGCTCCCATTCACAGCCGGAAGAGCAGCCAACAGGAACTGAAGGCACATCCACACCAAGCAATCAAGAGACCACCAAGCAAAATTGAAGAACCCAGATATGAAAAGAGACTAAAACTCTTGCTTCTGTCCAAAGATAGCTCCTGCTTCCACTCTGCAAGTTAAGAGATAGAGCTGGAGGGTATGAGACCAAGGTGAAGCAATGAGACAAGACCACGCAACAGAAGGAGGACCGCTTTCAGAGCTCTTGCTTCAGTAGTGTCTCAGCACAGTGGGGTGTGAAGTCCTACATGGGTAGACACGAAATACCTGCAGGTACAGCTCGCAGAAGGAACAGTACTGCAGATGTCCAGCCATCTCCTTGGGGTGCCCTTCCCAGCAGAGCACTAATCCCTGGTTACGCGACATCACAGCTCATGGGAAAGAACTGCCCAAGTCACCAAGAATGCTTTGGGTTGGAAGGGACCTTAAAGATCATCCAGTTCCAACCCCCCTTCCATGGCCAGGGACACCTCCCACCAGACCAGGCTGCTCCAATCCCCCTCCAACCTGGGCTTGAACCCCTCCAGGGATGGGGCAGCCACAGCTTCTCTGGGCAACCTGGGCCAGGCTCTCACCACCCTCACACCAAAGAACTTCTTCCCCACATCTCAGCTCCATCTCCCCTCTTTCAGAATCAAATCCCTCTCCCTCATCCTATGGCTGCCCTCCCCTCATCAAGAGTCCCTCCCCAGCTTTCTGGAGCTCCTTTAAGGACTGGAAGGGCCTCTAAGGTCTCCCTGGAGCCTTCTCTTCTCCAGACTGAACCCCCTAACTCTCTCAGCCTGTCCTCACAGCAGAGGGGCTCCAGCCCCCCCAGCATCTCATATGACCTGACTCCAACAGGTCCATGTCCTTCCTGTGCTGAGGACCCCACAGCTGGACGTCGTACTCCAGGTGCCGTCTCAGAAGACAGCATTGAGCCCCTGGAGAAGCAAACCAGGTACAGGGCAAGATGTTCAGGAGAAGTAGTCAAAAGCACCGATATGACCCTTTGCTCTGCTAAAAGTCATAGAATAATAGAAGAGTTAGAGTTGGAAGGGACCTTAAAGATCAAGTTCCAACCCCCCCTGCCCTGGCCAGGGACACTGGGAAGGGTCCAGCCTGACCAGGTTGCTCAAAGGCCCATCCAACCCGGCTTGGAGTTGCTAATCATTCTCCAAAAATGGAGAAGCAGCCCATGAAATCCTAAATTTGGCTCAAAGCATCTCTTCCCCAGTGATGCCCTTCCCAGCAGAGCACTAATCCCCCCAAACCAACGTCTCTGCTCAGTCCTCACAGAGCAGGAGAGGGCAACGCAGAACGGGGCCTTGATGGTTATGAATCCAGAAGCACCTTTGCTGTGGTGACAGAAGGGGACTGCCCACTGCCTCGAGGGTCCCACAGGACTCTCAGCATCAGTGCAGGTGAACAGACAGCATTTTATTTTTGTGTGAAATGTAGAGTTAATCATTCCTCCTCTTGACAGAAAGCGTACCCAAGAGCAACGCGCACGGATACACATCAAGAGATGCGTGACTGGAGCGATCCTCAGGAGTCCCCTGCTCCAGAGTCCCTCCCCGGAGTTACTTTCAAGTCAACAACAACAATAAAATCAGGAGCTGATCAAAGTGTTTCTGCTGATTATTTGTGTTGGCATTCAGGCACTTGAATGGACGGTGAAATATTAGCAAGGACATCTATCTTCAGACATGGCCTACTTCTTCCCTTGCTGTTTTACAACTGGTGGAACACCGTGACGGAGTTATTCCCAGTTCACACTGGTTGGGAGAGCAGGGAGAGGAGCAGGTCAGCCTATTTCTGGGGAAAAAGCAACCCCAAACCAACAAACAACTAAAAATTACGTGTTAATTAAACACCGCAGGGGCTGTCGCGGCCGAGCTTCTCTTTCCCTCATCATCAAGTTGTTGGGTTCTTGGCATATTTGAAGAGACTTCGTTTTTAAGAATTTTTTTAGAGTGAACTAAAATACCTGGTTACGTCCCTGTAGTATTTTTGTTGCCTTTAAATATTTAAGTAGGCCGTTTAAAGTGAAGGTTAAGCAAAACACCTGATGAGTTGTGCTCCAACTAGCCTCTAAGACACCTAAATAGTAACTAATGTAACGCTCAGCTAATTGATAATTCTCTTCAAAACCACTTGGTGCTTAGTGGTAACTAATTACAAAGAACAAAAAAATAACCAGTTATTAATTCCTGAATATTCACTGGAGTGGATATTCCAGATACAAGTGTTCTGATATTCAACGGTCAATGAAATATTGACCAACACAAGGGTCGAGCATCTTCCCTTCTTCTACACTTCAAAGCTACTCCCAAGGAAGTAAAACCATCACCTACAGCTCCTGGTCTTGTCAAGAGAGATCCCATCAAGACTTACCAGGGGAAAGATGAGTGAACCCCCCCCCGCAGGTCTGTATATGACGCATCTAGAGGAAAGCCCTGAAGTTCCACAAGACTAAAGTTGGGACAAATCACAGAATCATAGAGTTGTCCAGGTTGGAAGGGACCCTTAAGATCATCGAGTCCAACCATCACCCTAATTCTGATAAAAACCATCACTAAACCATGTCACTGAGCACTATGTCAACCCGGCTTTTCAATACCCCCCAGGATATTTAAGTTGTCCAGCTATCGTGTCTATTCTAATGAGTTATGACTTTTTAAATTATTATTTTTTTAACATTTATCAAGAGGTAAAAAATATATCAATTTTTGGAGCTCGAAAAAGAGTTTGAGAGTGAAGCCGAGTTCGGTTTAGTTTCCTTCAGTACAGTTTATGAACTCCCATGAAAAAGCCTAGAACCTCCTGTCATTAGGAATCAAAAAAGGTAGGAATTAAAGCAAAAAAAAAAAGATTAAGTCAGCATTGGCTGATTTTACTTGTTCTAAATCAAGTTATACCTCCCAAACATTTCATTTCTGAAAGTCACTTTCTTCCTTCGTGAAAATAGAAAGTGATCACAGATCCAGGGAATGAGAATCGGGGAACGCTTCAGGTGACATTTTCTTTACTCTACCATTCAATATTTCCTCAATTTTAGCAGTGCGGATTTCCTCTGTTTATCCCATAATTCCTGAAAAGAAATATCTCCTTCTGTCACTCAACTGATTCAACTCCATCTTTAGTTCATTAAAAAAACCCCAAAAAACCTAAATACTGGTAGGCAATAGTATCTACCACGCTGTAGTTGGAGGTCCGGAACAAGTGGGGTGCCCCAGGGGTCAATACTGGGTCCAGTCCTCTTCAATATCTCACCAAGGACCCGGATGAAGGGATGGAACGGGCTTTAAAAGGGCAATATACTTTCAGTACCCCTGGAGCAGAGCGTTCCACGGGGAGCTGAGTGCTACCTTTTAGCGGCGACTGCTTGATTGACTGTTAATGCTTTAAAAAGCGCGGCGAGACCACGCTCGGAGGCTTTATTGAGAGAAAAAATAGATGCCCCTTATGTGATAGCAGTGATTTGGCAACTGTAACATCCAAAGACGTAAAACCTTGATGTATCCTACGGTACCAAACAGCACAATAACCACTTGAAATGCCGCGAACGGAGCCCATAGTTGAGAAGTGGCGCTACCCAAGATGAGATTGTAATTTCAAGCGAACGAATCTCTTCCGAAAAACCTGCCTGAAACATTAAACCTCGTGATCCTTCCTCGGAAAATCCTCATCTCTGAAAAGGGCAGCTTTTCGGAACGTGGGAAGCTTGTTTGCTTTGCCAAGCAATGATTAACACAACATACTGGAGTTCGAGACCTTCATTTCTCCTCTTGCCCTCTCTCCCGTTTCCATCTGCCAGCGCCTTAAGTCAATGATGTTCTGCCAACGTTGCACGGCGACTCCCTCGAAAAACAAAACTAAAACAACCAACCCACAAAAATTCTGCTCATTCAGGAATACTTCTAACTTGAAGAACGTGCTGCCTGTTTTAAATACCATCTGCCTTATCGTTCACCTTCTAACTTGAACCACTTCGCACAATCGGAATAAATAAATCAATTAAGAAAAATCAGAATCACCAAAGTCAAGAAGGCACCTAAAGAGATCGTCTAGTCCAGGCAGAAAGCAGGGGCAGCTACCAACAGGTTGCCCTGGGTTGCATCCAACTGGATCTTGACTATCTCCGAGATGGAGACTCCACCTTATTGGAAAAACACCCATCTTAAAACTAACATCTAGTATCCCAGCTTGCACGCCTCATCCCTTGTCCTTTTCACCCCTTTTCCAGTTAAGAAACCTTTACCAGCTCTTCCAGTTTCAGCCAAATCGTTCTTGAAGAGAGGAAATCCTGTCCTCTCCCTCCCAACAGCCCTGCAGGGATATGAGATCAGGACCTTCCCGTGAAACGCTCGGAATTACAGAGCTGGGAACGCAACAGGGAACACTCACATACGCGTGTTCCCTTGAAAAGAATAAATTGGAGTGGTTTTATTAGTTAGTGGTTGCCAGCAACCAAGAGCGAGGCCAAATAACAACTTGAACTGGCAAAAAGCCCTGCCTGGCAAAGCGCAGCTCCCTCCCAGGGCGACTCGACAAGAGAACGGCCAATTTCTTTCCATCTGGGGCCAAGGAGGGTGTCCTCCATCCCTTTGGGTGGGGATCACAGCACTGGAGAACATACAGTACTGAGGATGTGAAGGTAAACAGCCCGAGAGACAAACAGAAAAGCGGTGGAGAGGAGGTAGGATAGGCAAAAGCTAAGACTTAACTGGGTGTAATAACGAAAACTACGCCTTTTCTAGCTGGTAGAGAAGAGTTTGGAAGAGAAGAAGTAGAGTTTAAAGGACCTTAGGGCTGGAAAAGGCACCAGGTTGATGAGAGACCAGCTGAGAAAGGAGCTGCCTGGACACACGCCCCCCCAGTATAACCAGTGAGAGATAAAGACGACTCAGGATGGCAAAAGGTTGTAGAATCCTCTTTTCCTAAGTTTCCTAAGTCAGTCCCCATGGATGGATCGATGGACAGATGGATGCTCAAGCCTTGTCAAAGGGAAGGCAACCGGGTTTGAGTTAAGAGCGATGGGCAAGACACAGTGGTTCCGTCCATGAGAAGAGAGCAGAAATTAAAAGTATCCCCTTAGAACGGGCAAAACCCTTAAATAAATGATAATAAAGAAAGAAATAAATCTGTCTAGGCTCTAGCACCTTCTAGCTCATAGTATATCATATACCAAATGATTTTGAGGTTCTTTGTACCTCCTTTTGAGTGATTTCCAAGTATCTCCCCGCTCTCCCTCCAATAACTGGATGATGAAGGACTCCCAACAGCCTTCCACAGACCAACGAAGAGGCAAAAAAAGGCCCCGTGCAAAACTTCAGCCAGAGGTCTTTCACGAAGGGATTTGGTAAGGGAACGTGCAGCCTTAAATGTTCTCAGCTGCCTGGTAAGAAACGTCTCTTCCTTCTGTCCTTTACCTACACAAGCGCTTCTAAAAAGAAATACAAAGAGGCTGCTGATTCCAGCAAGCTGCATAATGAGTTCTTGGCTCTGAAAAAGTCCCTAAACCATAAAAATTCGTGTATTTGGGACCCTACTGAAGTTTGCCATCATTATTATTATTTTTTTTTGGGTTGAGTGATCTTCAATTCATCAGAAAAAGCACTTCCTTCCCAACTTGGGAGGTTTCATCTGCTCTGAAGGCAATAAATACGCGGCAAATACCTCGCGGCGGCAACAAAGAGACGATTAGACGCGTTTAAACAAGAATAATACCTTGTCAGAAAGAAATTACCGGCGCACAAGCATCATATGGAGCTCTGCTTCTTTTGAAGAGGGGGGGAGGAAAATAAAAAATATATAAAAAACAAAACCAGCAGCACTTGAAGTGCTTTTACAAAACCCAATGGAAAGCAGCTTCTCATAAACGTTATTTCCAGCGATCCAAAAGGTGGGAATCTTTGGGCCTACCTGCTACCATGACCTTCGCCGTCCGACTGATGATAGCTCCAACACCTTCTAGGGATGCTTCACATTGGTAGAGACCTTCATCCGGTTTGTGGTGCCTGGAGTGGACTATGTTCTGTATCAAGAGTGACCCGTTGGCCAGTTGTTGCCTCCTTTCATCTACGGCCAGGTTTAAGAAGACGGCGTCTTTCTTCCATTTGATAACGGGGGCTCCTCGATCCGATTCTGCTACGCAGTTCAACAGCACGTTGCTTCCCCGCATGGTGACGGCATCCGAAGGCTCCGTCAAGAACCTCAATGATGTAAAAGTCTTGATCTGTGAACCTGAAAGACCAAAACCATGAGACAAAGAATAAATATTGGTCGTACGTTACAACGGAGGAAGAAACATCGGACGCAGAAACTCAACGTAGGGAACCCCCAGAGGAACCACAGATATGGTGGGGCAAATATTCTAAGAAATTAAGCTATGATTCTCTACAAATTGCTCTTGGTAAACAAATGGGAGGAGAGCAGCCTGCCCATCTATCAGGAACAGCACCAAGACCTCAAACCTGGTGGGACCTTCTTCCGTCCCCACCACGGCCAACCCGCTCTGCCCCACCATGGCCAACCAGGTTGGCCACTGCTCTCCAGGAGGCAGCAAGGAGAAAAACCACGCAAGGATGTTCTCTGCGTAGAGAACAGGCAGGAGAAACATTGAAAGTGCCAACTCTACCAGTTGAAACCCCAACCCTACCATGGCACCGAAGACTTGATAATTCCCCCTGCTACAGGAACGCCGAGGCCAAAGTCTTACATGTAAGAGGATGCTAATAAACTTAAGTGTAATTAGGAGATAAATCAGACTGTAAAGGGAGAAGGAGATGCTCTCAGAGCAGAGCTACAATATGAGGTCTGCTAAAGACTAGAGAAATGATTCAAATGCTTGAGAACCTGGGGATGCAACACACCAAAAGGCACAACTCAACTTTAAGTCCTTTTTCTCCACTGCATCAAGTTGTTGGTTTGGGTTTTTTTAATGATTTCCAGACAAAACACACACAACTTGTGTTTTCAGACAACACAGTCATAAATCTCAACGACTCAAGTGAGAAACTATCAGAATAAAACTCCAAGTATCTGCCCCACCGCTGGTTGCCCATCACGCCCTGTCCAAGGGTGGCATCTCTGAGGGCTTCCAGGTTGGTATCTAGAGCTCTGGGTTCCCAGACAGACCAGCTGCTCCTCATCCTCCAACCCCCACGCCAGTGACAGCGCTGTTCTGTGCTCCAGGGCACGGGGAAAAAATTGGAAACAGCTGTACAGAAAGGCAAATATGGCTTTTTTTTTTCATCTTCATCATCAAATTAATCCCTTTACCTCATTAGAGCAAATAAAAACCAAGCCTTTTGCAATAAAATGATTCCCAAAGCCCTTTCAGTCCCAAAGAAAAGATTAATTATTGGTATTTTATACCTCAAACCAAAGCTTTCTACAAATAACAACACATAAACAAGCACTTGGCATCTTCTTTATAACAATTAATTTTATTGTCAAGTGCTTGGTTCCACCTGTACGCAAACCAAAGGAGCCTGGTGCCAGATCTTCTGTCAAAACTTAGGTACAAAGAAGATGAAGCTTCCAAAAATTAATAAAAATTAGTAGAGAAGAAAAGAACAACTAGAAACATCACTTTGTAGATTATTTCAGACGTAACAGCACCAACTCTCCAACCTGCCCAGAACTGGACAGGCTGGAGAGCTGGGCAGAGAGGAACCTGATGAAATTCAACCAGGGCAAGTGTAGGGTCCTGCACCTGGGGAGGAAGAACCCCCTGCACCAGGACATTTTGGGGGTGACCTGCTGGAGAGCAGCTCTGAGGAAAAAGACCTGGGAGTCCTGGTGGACACCAGGATGCCCATGAGGCAGCAATGGGCCCTGGTGGCCAAGAAGGCCAATGGCATCCTGGGGGGCATGAGGAAGAGTGTGACCAGCAGGTGGAGGGAGGTCATCCTCCCCCTCTGCTCTGCTCTGCCCTGGGGAGGC
>VXBJ01006976.1:64385-75708 GCA_013400055.1 Nycticryphes semicollaris
TTTGGGTTTTTTTTTGTTTGGTTTTTTTTTTTTTTTTTGGTGGGGGGAGCTTTGGGTTTTTCCTTTTTACCCCAGTTCACAAAAAGCAGAAGAGTCTCAGCTGGTGTAAATTAGCACAGTCAAAGGCTTCTACCTATAAATTCAGAATTATGCAAATATTTACCATCTGTAGATCTGGCCTTAATCTTAAAAAAAAAGAAAACTAAAGGCCAAAGTGTCTCATTGTGTCCACTAGTGAAATAGAAAGCTTAACATTTCCAAACATCAGAGAAAATGTAATTTTTTTAACCTTTTTCCCCCCCCCCTCTACTTTTAATATCGACCCTTAACACACCATCATCATCATCATCTCTGCCACTTCTTCCACCGAACGCAGCGCGTCCTCCTCCCTCCAGCCTCACTCTGTCAGCCAAGAACCTGCATAATTTAATCGCTCATCTCTCCCAAAACAAGGCACCGAAGAAGTTTCAGCGCCGTAAATCTCATTGGAGCTTTCCTATAAAGAGGGAGAAAAAAGGTGTTTCTCCCCAAAAAGGCTCCAGAACCAACGTTTCTATTCCCTTTTCTTATAATAATAAGAATAAAAGCACAGTTCTCAAAGTTCCTTTGTTGGAGCTGAAGGGGTTCCCATTGTTCCCCTCCCAGGGCTCCTGAGGGATGACCCACGAGGGGGTTTGCTCCTTTGTCCCCCCCCCCAACCTGAATTTCTGCTGAAAAGGGACAATCTGCTCTGCCTTCAGCCTCATCCCAGGGGAACAGCAGTTGGGGAGCTGGGGGCTCTCCTCCTACTCCTCCGCGGAGCACGTCCGCGTCCCAATTATCCCCGGCAGCAGCCCTGCATAAATGAGTTGATATTGTGTTACTAAAGCTGTCGAGGATGAAAATTGTTCTTATTTGCCACAACTGGCAAGCAGAGGGAGGGGACTCGGGGGCTGAGCTTTGCCACGCCACCAGGGCTCAAAGGAGGCCATGTAAATGCCACCTCCTGCCAGGCCGTTGTCCTGACGACTCCCAGCCACGCTCTGGAGAAGGCTGATGATGATGATGATAATGAGAATAAATAATAAAACACACAAACACACACAGCTGCCTTAGAGACTCGAGTCACCTAGCACAACCAGCCCCTGCAAGAGGAATTAAAGATAAAAAAATATAAATGATAATAAAAAACCCAGCAGAAGGACAGCGCTCTGAATGACCATCTCCAGCCTCAAAGCTTGCAGAGATACCTACGTTTTGAGGAGCCACCTCCAAACCACCCGCTTTTCACACGATCACAGAATCATCTGGGTGGGAAAAGACCTTTCAGATCAAGTCCAACCATTGACCTGACACTCACCAAACACATCCCTGAACCACTGGGCTTTTCACGTGGGTTTTGCAGTTTCCATGGGGAGGGGAAAGGGGGGGTCACTCTTGGTGGCAGTTTTAAAACAAAGGATCAAGTTTAAAAAGAAACCAACCAAAAAAACCCTATTTTTGCTCTAAACCAATTACTAAGTTCACTTCAAGATTTTGTACTGAAATTGGTAATAACAGAGAATCCCAAAACGCTATGGGGTTGGAAGGGACCTCTGGAGATCATCTCCTCCACCCCCCTGCCAAAGCAGGGCCACCCACAGCAGGTCCCACAGGAATGTCTCCAGGTGGGGTTGGAATGTCTCCAGAGAAGGAGACTCCACCACCTCTCTGGGCAGCCTCTGCCAGGGCTCTGACACCGTCACAAGGATCAAGTTCCTCCTCAGGTTCAGATGGAACTTCCCATGGTCCAGGTTGTGCCCATTCCCTCGTGTCCTGTCCCTCGGCACCACTGAAAAAAGCCTGGCCCCATCCTCCTGACACCCACCCTTCAAGGATTTCTAGGCCTTGATCAGATCCCCCCTCAGCCTTCTCTTCTCCAGACTCCAAAGACCCAACTCCCTCAGCCTTTCCTCACCACAGAGATGCTCCAGGCCCCTCAGCATCTTGGTGCTCCTCTGCTGTCCCCTCTCCAGCAGTTCCCTCTCCTTCCTGAACTGGGGAGCCCAGAACTGGTCCCAGTGCTCCAGATGGGGCCTCACTGGGGCAAAAGTAGCTGTAAAGCAGATGCAAAATGGTACCCAAATCTTAGAATGGTTTCTATGGAAGGGACCTTGAAGACCATCCAGTTCCAACCCCCCTGCCCTGGGCAGGGACACCTCCCACCAGACCAGGTTGCTCCAAGCCCCCTTCAACCTGGCCTTGAACCCCTCCAGGGATGGGGCAGCTACAGCTTCTCTGGGACAACCTGGGCCAGGCTCTCACCACCTTCACAGCGAATATTTTGGTCCTTCTTAACAAAAATCATTTTCCAGGGGAGAGCAAAGAACTGAAACCATTGCTGGGTGACACCTATGGCTTGGATGAGCATCATTCAACTCTGCCCTTGCATTTCTTGTGGAAACCCGAGGAAATCCTGTTTAACCAGAACTATTAGATAGAAGAATGGAAGAAAAATAAAAATTATCTCCTTTATAGTATAAATAAAGGTTTTTAAGAATAAAACATCACACTCCCAGTTTGTTTAATGCTGTCATTTCTGATAGATCCACATAAAGGAAGTCTGACCCAGGAGTGTTGTGTCTCTCTATCCCTTATACCGTCAGATACCTCGGCTAAAAATAGAGATAGCAGAGGAGGACATCACCAGAAATCAGCTGCTGCAGACCTTAACATGCAGAAAGAACACAAGGGAAAAAGGTTAAAAGGGAAAAGCAATTTGGTTCTCTCAAGAAATCTTGGGGCCCAAGGTAAAAATCAAACTTTCCTGAAACTCTTGCCTCGTTGAATAAAAACCACAGAAAAATCTCCCTCTCGCCCCCCAACCTCAAGTTCCAATTTCCCTTCCCACTACAATAAGAAAGTTTCAGAAGGGAAATCACGACCTTTTAACAAGGTGAAATTCCCAACTACTCAAAAAAAACCCCCAACCCCATGTCAATTAAACACCATTAACATCCTAATATCCTGAGGTGACTTTGCCACTTCCTACTCGTGCTACGTCCCAAGCAGCGAAAACAAGTATAGAGGGGAACTCCCCCCCTCTCCAAAACCCACAGATAAATCCAAAATATTTATAATATATATTTTTGTGGTTGTTGTTTGTGCATAAAGGAGCAGAGTTATCCGTTTTCTAGCGGCTCCCACAGCACACCAGTAGGTAATGGGAGCCTCTTACCCTCACTGCGGCTTCTTCGGCAGGAGAACGCGCCGCCAAGCCTTCAGTGGTTCCCATCTGGTTGCTAATTCCTACCTAATAACTGCAATATGAATAATCCCCTGAATCTTTATCATCATTTATTAGGCTAATAATAAAGTAACACTTTATTAGGACCTGGAAAGGCCCAAAGGAATTAATTGCAATAAATCCTAGAGGTAATTCTGCTCCTTAGCCTTTGGCTGAGGGATACTGTGTAGGTACGGTCTACGTTCTCAATCCATATCTTATCTTCAAAACCAAACTAGTTTGCCAGTATCTACATCAAATCAAAAGAAAAAAAAAACCCAACAAAATAATAATCTGCCAGTATCAAAAGATGCCCTGACTTTTTGGAAGGAAACCTCTCCATTTTTCTATTTCCAGATGGGGTTTTTTTTCGCATCGCGCTGTACATGATCACAATATGAACATATTGCTTCGCCCAACCCACAACTCGGGGAAAACTTCATTTCTTGATAAATTCCATTCCATTTTCTTCCACTGCCACTTCATTAATTCCTCCTCTCCCCTCCAGTCACCTCCAAAGCTCAGCTCTTCCTTCAAGCGGCACCACGGCTTCGCGCAGGAGACCAAGCGCGGTCTCCAACCCCAACCCACGGTGAGGGGACAGGATGAGGGGATTGTCAGAGCTGGAAAGGGACCTCTAGAGATCATAAAGTCCAACCTCCTGCTAAAGCAGGGTTGCCCAGAGCACATCACTCAGGTCTCCATCCTGGTGGGGCTTGAAGGTCTCCAGAGAAGGGGACTCCACACCCTCCCTGGGCAGCCTCTGCCAGGGCTNTACACAGCCCAGGATTCCCTTGGCCCTCTTGGCCACAAGGGCACATTGCTGGCTCATGGACAGTTTCCTGTCTACCAGGACACCCAGATCCTTCTCCTCAGAAGTGCTTTTCCAGTAGGTCCACCCTTAAGCTCTACTGGTGCCTGGGGTTCTTCCTCCCCAGGTGCAGGACCCTCCACTTACCCTTGTTGAACCTCACGAGGTTCTTCTCTGCCCAGCTCTCCAGCCTGTCCAGGTCACACTGGATGGTGGCACAGCCCTCTGGAGTGTCAGCCAGCCCTCCCAGTTTGGTATCACCAGTCACCCTGCTGAGGGCACACTCAATCTCCTCCTCCAGGTCACTGGTGACTAACTGGGGACATTTGGCTCTTGTCCCCCAGCGTCCCCCCATCACACCTTATTCCAAGGAACCTACAGCAAATTTTCTCTTTAATTAACACAACAAAAAAGTCTCAAAAAAGCCCCAATATCACAAGTTGGTGTAAATCTACCCTTTCTGAAACGAAGGGTCGAATTCATTCATCTTGGTGGGCTAACTGCTCAAAATGCTTCTGTACTGGATGATTTGAGCCCACAGCATCCACTTTACTTATTAGGGAGGGAATGATGTCACTAGACCTTCTTTTTTAGAGTAATAATGGAGTTCAAAAAATACACAGCAATAACACATTGTTGACTTATTAAATAATTAATATTGCTCTAAGGCCTACAAATCTAAACACTACCGGGGCGTTTGACACTCGAATTCTTCAGGACATGAATTTGTCTTGGTGAAGAGAAGGTAAGCTTTGATCTTAGTGAAATTATTCAATGTGTGATGAAGACTCTGCTCTCTTGCCCTTCTTCGACTTCATCTGAGCATTAATTATTACTCACATCCGCATATTCCCACAAAGATGTGTCTATTAAGTACTTGAGCCCACCTTCTCCAAAGGACATATTAAAATTATGTATTTTTTTTTTATTCTGAACTGATTCTATAGGGTTTTTTTTTTTTCACTAAATACAGTTTCTTACAAGTTGTGTTGGGCAACTGAGTCAAGGAGAAACCATTCGAAACTGAAAGAGAGGAGATGGAGCTGAGATCTGGGGAAGAACCTCTTTGGTGTGAGGGTGGTGAGAGCCTGGCCCAGGTTGTCCCAGAGAAGCTGTGGCTGCCCCCTCCCTGGAGGGTTCAAGGCCAAGAATGGGGCTTTGAGCAACCTGGTCCGATGGGAGGTGTCCCTGGACCTTGCCTGTGTTGGAACTAGATGGTCTTCAAGGTCTCTTGAAGCATTCCTTGACTCTATGATTCAGTTTTCAGGGCTGAGCACTGCAGAGATATTTTGGACTCTGAGAAACTCTGGCTGAGAGAGAGATATAACGAGAGAGTTCACCCCGAGTGAGATCTTGCTCAGGAAAGGCAAAGGCTGACGATAAATCTGACTCAAGGATGAGATCTCAGCCTTATGGACCTGCTCAAATTGCCCTACAATCTGTCTTGACCTAAGAGTCTGCTATCAGCAGAGAACACTGAAATATCACTGTGATGCCAAAACCAGACTGGATACAGCAGCAAGGGATGCTCTGGTTTCATTTCTACACATCCACCTTTCAATCCATTCCCCTCACCTCCTCAGCTTTGCAATCCAACACAACACAGCAGAAAGCAGATGGAGCCTGGAGGTGGCACAGCATCAAAAGTTCTTCCTGAGAGGTTGGTGAATCCCAAAAGCCACTGCCTGGGAGCGGTGCAGCAGAGTCCCACCACCAGACCAACGACGGGATCTCTCAGTGAACGTGGGAAGGATGACATCCCCAAGAACCTCCTCAGTGTTTCAAGGACCACGGGAAGAATAACTGGCCTGAGGGCAGGGATAGGAGCATCCTATCCCCCAAGGAAAGGGTTAACCTTGGTTGGACCTCTAGCTGGAGAATAAGGGAGTAAGGGTCTACACTTTGCAGTGTAAATAAGGTCTGCAGAGCAGAAGAAAAGGTCCCAGTGAATGTTCTCTGACAGCCCTTGGCAAACACCTCTTCCACACACTCTGCCCTACGATGGAGGCATCATCGGTCCAGACTCACGCATGGACATGAGCTCTATCCCTTCTCTTCCAGCCTCCGGCGCTTCGGAGACAGATCCACGGTGCTGGAGGAGCAAACCAGGATCACACCACACCTTGTCCAAACCTGGGAGCTTTCCCGGGCACATCGTCACCATCCCTCCCAGTATCCACCCCAAGGGTCAATACTGGGTTTGTATTACAAGAGAGGCTTCTTTTTCCACCCCTTTGGTGAGATTCCCACAAAGGGAGAAGGTTCAGCTCCTTCTGCCTTGATACTCCACAGGGACGTCGACGTTGAGGTCGGTTAACGAGCGCTCGAATAACTCAATGTCATCATCTCTCAGTTAATAACTGCCAACTTCTGGATGACTTCCAGGCTCTTCCATGCACATCTGCTCCAGGCGTTCACAAAACGCACAGCAACCGACGCCGGCACAATCCAACACGACAATTTAGATATTTTGTCGAATTAATTGTACGTAATTAAACTTAATATCGCTACATTTGTGTTCTCAGAGGCGAGTATTTTTTTTTTATAATTGCTGCTATGTCAACAAATTACTTCTTTCCCCCTAGATCAAAAAGAAAACAACCCCACAGAGCTTGGTGAGTGGTATCACTAGACGTATTTAAGAGGATTTGTTAAATAACTACAGAGCAGCGCAGAAAACAGCCCAGTTCAGCTTCTCTTTGTATCTATAGAAGCTCCTCCCTCACCAATGAGCACCTCACTATGAATATTAATGCCTTCCCAGCACTCACAGCCAAGGCCATCACCTCCTCGGGTCTCTCCCCCCTGTGGCCAGGAGATGGGCATCACTCCCAGTTTGGCCATCACTCAACGCAACCGGAGCCGCGGCTCCCGACCTGGACCTACCAACCTCTGCCTGGTAGGGAATTTCATTAGCACACAGTGCTGAGAGAGCAGCTGCTCCGTGGCTCTTCCCTCCCTCAATTTACAACCCCACTTTTGCATATAGAGCGTGGTGCTGTGTGGTTTGGGTTTTCTTTAAATAAAAAAAGGCCCAGCACTGGATGATGAAGATGCACGCGGTGAAGAAACGTCACCGGCACCGTCTCCAAAGAGTTTCTCCACTTAAACTAATGGTCTGTGTCATATATCACCCAGAGCAGCGATGAAGAGGTGTCAGTAAGGTTTCAGTTTTGAGGCCTTTGTTCTATTGGACTGATTTATGAAGTAGTTATCTCATAAAAAGCTCTTACCGGCTTCCCTACGACCACAGAAATGTTATATATTGTGACCCGACCTCCTTTCTTTAATGGAGAACTTGGATCCGGTACCCGCCAATCCCTTACCACGACTGATTCCCGTGTGCTGTCAACTCCTGATCTATGGAGTTGTATAAAGAGAGAGTTTTCATTTTGCAGTGAGCTTAAACATTCTGGGGGGACCATCAGGAAGAGTGGGACCAGCAGGTGGAAGGAGGTCATCCTCCCCCTCTGCTCTGCCCTGCCCTGGGGAGGCCCCATCTGGAGCACTGGGACCAGTTGTGGGCTCCCCAGTTCAGGAAGGACAGGGAACCGCTGGAGAGGGTACAGCAGAGGAGCACCAAGATGCTGAGGGGCCTGGAGCATCTCTGTGGTGAGGAAAGGCTGAGGGNATCAAGTTGAAGCTTTGTTCTCCTCAGGGTAACTTCATCCAGAGTCTAATTCCTGATCCTGACAAGCCTTTGTGTCAACAGAGGGAAGAGCCTACACGTGTCCCAGTTCACAGAAAAAAAACCCAAGGTGATGTCAACAGTTTTAAGCCTCTTTCATTTCAGGTTCAACTCCATCAATCCCAGGACTTAGCACTGGGATCAGATTCACCATGACTTACTCAGGAAAGTGCCCACCTCCTCTTCCTCCACACTGATGAACTGGAATGAAACTCCTTCCCACTCCCACCATAGCAGGGACCTCTTGAAACCTTTTAACCAAACCCTGTGGGCACGGCTAAAATGAGCCTGAGACTGGTCATTTTAATGCCACCCCCTTGTCTTGGTTTCTCTGGAGCTCTTGGTACCGGTATAGAGACAGGAGCGACTCTGGACTCACTCATGTGAGACTCAAGGTCCTCCTCCATTCCTTAGAGAAATTATTTTACTGATTGACTTAGCTCTATCTAATTCCAGTTGGGAAAAAAAACCCAAAACAAACCCCAAAAAAGCCTTCAGCTGGTTTTGTCTGCTTTTAAACCTGCTCGGATTTCCACACCCCAGTGTGTTCTGTACTGGTTTTGGAGCATCCTCTACGAATTGTCAAAACCCATTCAAGTCTGAGCCACTTGTTTGACTTCTAGGGCACATTTTCCACCCGTCGAGGCTGCTTTATAGCTTTTAAAAAGCGAGTGCTCTCTGGAAAAACAAACTCCTGCCTCCTTTACTCCCCGTTTTGGGGATTGCATAGAGGTGAAACACCGTTACGGCGGGGGGAAAATCGCAGAGCGCGGAGTCACTGCTTGGAATCGGCTGCGGCTCGGCATATAAAGGCAACACCTCATTGAAACAGAGTTTAAAGCCCGTGAAAATACACTTTATTTCAATTGTGAAGCTGCACCATTAAAACTAGGACGTGGGACCTGGTAAATCGGAGACACCAAGAAGTTCTGCAGTCCCTCTGCTACTCAGCTACACCGTATTAGTGTTATTAACTGAATTCCACTGCAAAGAGAACCTGAAATCAGCAGCAAGAGCAGAGAAAATATTAAATTAATAGTTTCCTCTATCAATAAGTGATCTTCCTCATTTGAAAATTCAAGTTAATCCGTGTAACAGGCACATTGGCTACGGGTCTGATCCCATCTCTACTCCTAAGTGCAAGGAAGAGCACAGATTCATTCTAGATTTATGGTTTTTAGTCCTATCACCTCTCTTTGAGGTAACCAAACCACTCGATTCCTTAGCTCCAATTTTTATTAACCTTCCAAAGAAAAATAAACCATTCAGAGCCACAACTAGACTGATAACCTCCTTCCTACCGCCAATAGTCATAGATGGTGCTCATGACAGCAGCTGCGGCACCAAAAACCCCAGAGCTTTGGCACAATTGTGACATCAACAGATAGAACTGGATTCCAGTCCCATGCATGTCCTTCAGAAGCAGTACTCTTGGTCTTACACCACTTCAAACCAGGTCCAAACCAGTAAGAGCCCTGAGCCAGGCCTTCCGATGGCTTCCTACGCAAGTTTATCGTAGATGTCATGGGAAAATTCAAGAAGTTAAAGAATAAAACCAGAAGAGTGAAGCCCAATGGAGAGTTTAACAGACACAGTAACAAAAAAACCCCACCCAAATTTATCCAACAATGGAATCCTTTGGATAATGTTAATTACAGGCAGCACCCAGAGCTACCAACACGTAGGGCAGAGTCCCAGCTACTGCAAGCAGAATTTCTTTCTATAATAAGCAGAAAAACGAGCTTTAGAGCGTAATTATTAACAACTGCTGCCTTCAAATTCCTGAAAAATTTATCAAGTGAGCAACTTCTTCTGGAAATGGCTAAGTATTAATAACGTGGTGTTATCCTGACAAGAGTCTGAGCTAATAACGCATCCTTTCCTGGGAAATCAAACGTAAATCAAGCCTTTATCTGTACAAGTTTCAGAAACTGCAAGAAGAATTAAGGTTATTCAAAGCATCTCGGATACAAACCTTCCAAAACGGCAAAGGTCACTTAAGAAGAGGTTCTGTTGCTAGGAGATAAAGAATGATAAAGAATGAACCATAAAAGCTGTTTATTTTCTCTTCTCTTAAAAACTTCAGAAGCCTACAACACGGTATCAGGTGGAAATTCACAGCTGAGGTAGGAGCCTAAAGCTACAACCATCAGCCACTACGTATTCACGTGCTCCATGTCTCCTCCTCCACCCATTCGACATCCAGGCCACGAGAACCGGGTAAATTACAAGAGCCAAAACCAAAGGGTTTCATCTTTTGANGTGTACTTCAACAATTCTGACTAAATTGGATTCCTCTTCCCCCCCCACCTCCCCAACTTGGATTGAATCACATTTGGGTTTATAAAAGCAAAAATAAGAGGTGGCACTTCATCACCTTCAAACTCTGCCAAATGAGCTTTAATTTATAGCACCCAAATGCATCAGCCTTTTTTTTTTTTTTNGTCCTTCAGAAGCAGTACTCTTGGTCTTACACCACTTCAAACCAGGTCCAAACCAGTAAGAGCCCTGAGCCAGGCCTTCCGATGGCTTCCTACGCAAGTTTATCGTAGATGTCATGGGAAAATTCAAGAAGTTAAAGAATAAAACCAGAAGAGTGAAGCCCAATGGAGAGTTTAACAGACACAGTAACAAAAAAACCCCACCCAAATTTATCCAACAATGGAATCCTTTGGATAATGTTAATTACAGGCAGCACCCAGAGCTACCAACACGTAGGGCAGAGTCCCAGCTACTGCAAGCAGAATTTCTTTCTATAATAAGCAGAAAAACGAGCTTTAGAGCGTAATTATTAACAACTGCTGCCTTCAAATTCCTGAAAAATTTATCAAGTGAGCAACTTCTTCTGGAAATGGCTAAGTATTAATAACGTGGTGTTATCCTGACAAGAGTCTGAGCTAATAACGCATCCTTTCCTGGGAAATCAAACGTAAATCAAGCCTTTATCTGTACAAGTTTCAGAAACCCCAAGAAGAATTAAGGTTATTCAAAGCATCTCGGATACAAACCTTCCAAAACGGCAAAGGTCACTTAAGAAGAGGTTCTGTTGCTAGGAGATAAAGAATGATAAAGAATGAACCATAAAAGCTGTTTATTTTCTCTTCTCTTAAAAACTTCAGAAGCCTACAACACGGTATCAGGTGGAAATTCACAGCTGAGGTAGGAGCCTAAAGCTACAACCATCAGCCACTACGTATTCACGTGCTCCATGTCTCCTCCTCCACCCATTCGACATCCAGGCCACGAGAACCGGGTAAATTACAAGAGCCAAAACCAAAGGGTTTCATCTTTTGAGCTCAATCAAGTCGATTCCCGCTTCTCTAGTCCCGGAGGGTCTCGGGTTCAACCAGCAACAACACCCACTCCAGCCCTGGCCTCCCTCTCCAACGACAATAGCTTTTCACACGATGATACTCGCGCGTTGAGCGTCTTTCTTTCCTAACTCCACGACACTTCCAGTAGAGACACTTCACTGAACACTCACCTCAACTATTTAAATGAGAGGGGCTGGGGAGCAGAGAAGAGCTGTGATTTATTTATTATTAACCTCCCCCCCCCCCCGCTACTCATCACACACCGC
>VXBJ01006976.1:77386-102140 GCA_013400055.1 Nycticryphes semicollaris
CACTGCCTGCTCATGTCCAGCTTCTCATCCATCAGCACCCTCAAGTCCCTTTCCTCAGGGCTGTTTTCCAGTACCTCATCCCCTGGTCTGTATTTAGAGGGAGGATTGTTCTGGCCCAGGTGCAGAACCCTGCACTTGCTCTGCTTGAACCTCATGAGGTTCAACCTGGGCCCACCTCTCCAGCCTGTTCAATTCATCTTTCAACTAAGCATATTGTAGGAGAAGGGTGTTAAGAAGACACAGCAACCATTCCTAAGCCCAGCCAACCTCACTTAAAAACACCCATCTTGCTTACAATTGCAATGTCTCCCATTTTAACTCCCAGCTATTAGTTCCCAACGTTCCCTCCAGTATTAGGTTTAGAAAATCGTGCTTATTTTGGCACTTTCTCCTCTTTTTTTGTCATGGTTTTGCCTCTCGAGTCACTGAGAGCTGGATAAAGTCCACTGCTGACCTTTTTGCCAAGGCTCACAGCCCTCTATTATGTTTGCTGCGGTACCAAATCTTGAGTAATGATAACCCACTATTAAGTACACAATACCAGTAAAGACATCATTGTTAATATTGGATAGAAGGAGGCCTTTTTCTTCCCTTTTCTAAAGGTGCTAAATCAGAATATGCCCGAGCTAAGCCTTCCTGAAAGGTTTCCCCACATGGATACAGCATCCAGGCTCCTTTTGTCACCAGCAGGTTTGGCAACGGGCTCTTCCATCTCCCAAAACACTGCCCATGCCCTTTGTTCCCTCTGATGCTACTGGCACCTCTCTGGCTTTTGTCTCCAGCTTGGAAACTGCACTGGGGCTTCGATGCTCAATCTGGGAATCTCAATAGACCCAGCACTACATCACCTGCAGCATTAAGCTGGTGTCTCTGCAATTATCAACAGATTTCTGCTCTCTGAGAGGCAGAAATAATACCCTGTTCTGCTCAGAGTCAGAGACATCATTCTCATCATCCCTCAAAGCTTCCAGAGGAAAAGGAACAGTATTCCTCAGAATCACTGAACGATAGGGGATTGGAAGGAACCTCTGGAGATCATCTCCTCCAACCCACTGCCAAAGCAGGGCCACCCACAGCAGGTCCCACAGGAACGTCTCCAGGTGGGGTTGGAATGTCTCCAGAGAAGGAGACTCCACCACCTCTCTGGGCAGCCTCTGCCAGGGCTCTGACACCCTCACAGGGAACAAGTTCCTCCTCAGGTTCAGATGGAACTTCCCATGTTCCAGTTTGTGCCCGTTCCCTCTTGTCCTGTCCCTGGGCACCACTGAAAAAAGCCTGGCCCCATCCTCCTGACACCCATCCTTCAAGGATTTCTAGGGGTTGATCAGATTCCCCCTCAGCCTTCTCTTCTCCAGACTCCAACTTCAAGGTTATCTTCCAATAGGCACCACCAAATGATAAATAACTCTCAAAGAATTTTAATTAAGCACTCTCTAGACATCCTGTCTCATCATCCTCAGAACCAAGGCAGTGTTCAGATGGGGGCACTCAAACATTGTGTTCTCCGTTGCTCCTGCGTTCCTATTTTCCACCACACCAAGTTGCAGATGCTCTGGAGACAAATCTTACTTTCCCATCAAGGTTTAACAGCCAGGACCACAATCTCAGGCAGAACAAGGGCTGAAATTCCCATTAGGCTACTGGTTTGCCCTAATGTTTATAAAGAAACCTAAAAAAGAACAGGCTTCAATGGTTTGGGGTGTTTTTGTACAAGACAAACTCAAGCTGCCTCCTTGGAAGCAAAACATTTTAGCTACTACCATTAGTAAAAATCCCCACCGTGATTTCCCCCTTAATTAGAATAAAGCTGATTACACTGAGGAGCAGAGGCATCGCAGAGCTTAAACCAGCGTGTAACGGGCAACCAGCTTCGCTGTTTCAGGAGAGGAGAGGGTTCATCGTGTCCATCACCTCGGTGCAGCATCAGTACAAAAGCAAATAGCTGGGATTTCTCAACTAGAAACCAAAAGGACAGGGTTCAAGTACCCCACGTGCAGTTTGAGGCACCCCCACTTTGCTTTTCATTTCTTGCCTCCTTCCCCCCCCTCCCCTTCTCCTTGTTCTCTCCCGTTTTTCTTTCGCTGGGGAACAACTGCCCCAAAAGACAGAAGGGAACGAGACGGTGCCAACCTCTGAGAAATCTATCCATAATTTATGTTGTGTGATGTTCCAGAAAACCTGGTGCGAGGAATTGCGTTTCTGAGCCTAAATGGACCTGATTAGTTCACTATTTTATCAAACTCTAGTCAGCAACCATCAGCTAATAAAAGTTTAATGACGTATGGCCTCCAAGTTGCCACGACGTGATTTTATTCATAGTTACAAGCAAGGAAAAGAACACAGAAGGGATTTTTTTTTTTTTCAGCTTCTTCCAACATCCCCTGAGGAAGTATTAACTGCAGAGCTAACAAAAAGGTAGCAAAAGGGCATGGCTTCTCTAAAAAGTTAACAGCAAATAGTAAAATACAAAAAGACAAAAGCAACATAACATTTACATTGCAAATTCTCACTCCAATCTATTGATTTAAAAGATTCAGGATAAAAATTAAAGAAATCAGGAGCTTAAAGCTAAAGCTAACTCTGGCAACCTCCTCTTTGTAAAATTAACATTCCCCAAAGGATCCTCGGTGGGTTTGGGGTTTGGTTGGGGTTTCTGTGGGTGGTGGGGCTTTGGTTCCATGTTCCCCCTTCAAGAGTGCTACCATCTTTAGAGGTAATATTAAAAACCAAAAAGATAAGCTTAATTAATATCTTAATATCTCTGGAGAGAACACCTCTACTTAAAATTATTTAAGGACAAAAGCGTGTTTAAAATAAAACCAAACCAACAAAAACCTGCTTCCTCCCATAAGGGTTTTAAAAACCCCTCCCTTGGCTGATGTTAAAATTCCACGGTTATCAGACGTGGTCATTTAAACCACTCGAGTGTTTTTGGGTGGAGAAGAGAAACTCTGGGAATTGACATTTTTTTCAGCCTAAAACTACACACTTTGGATTTATTATGTTTTTCTTTCCTTAACTCTTCCTGCTTCAGAGATCACAGCGGGGATGGGGAGGGCTTTAAAACCAGTTGCCACTGGCATTTGCCAAACCGCACTTCGCGGAGGATTTGGCTTTTAGAGGGATAATTTAGTTGCCTGGTGATTTCCCTAATGCCACATGCACCCCGCTTTCTGTGCTCAAACCACAAGAGACAGCTCACCCTTCCAGAGTCACAAGAAGGGGGGCACAAGAACAGAATAAAGCGTGGAGATTACGACAGAAAGAAAATATCCCGGGGTTATACAATCCTTCCAGCGGCAGCCGAGCGCCCATCTCCATCCCACAGATTAAGACCAAACCAGGCTAAATTTAGCCAGACACCACATTATTTTTGTTTTCCTCCTTGCTTGAGTCTTTTTCTTATATATATTTCCCCCCTCACACCCTCCTGCTGTGGCTTTGGACAACAGAAAACATAAACCTCTATCGCTCAGACGGCGGCAGATTTCTAGACTGGCAGAAAACTCTCCTTTGAGAGGGTTGAAGGGATCCGGGCTCCATCGCTCTCGAGTCCAAGCGCTAAAAGGACACACTTAGGGTTCCCACCTCCTCTTTTGGAAAAGCTCTAACCAAACCCAAGAGCACGGGCAGCGACCAGAGTACCCCTCCTGTCAGCAAAGGCTTTCTACTTCAAAGGAACAGAGCTTTGAGATGATTAAAATGCTTCAGAAAAAAAGACAACAAGGAAAATCTCCATGAGTGTGCTACACACTTACGTCAAAGTCTACTGAATATTTATGCAGCGTGTTTTCTGGCAGCTTTTACAAAGAAGAGTAGTTTATTTGGCTCTAAGTTTGAACCCACGGCAAGACCCTCATAAATTTTTAAGTGTTTCTTTCCCCGAGGTCCAATCCAGCCAACTAACTCTTACGACTCGACTGCAGCTTCCAACACAAACCATGGATAACCGGCATTATTCATGGTGTAACAACTAACTCCGCTGGGAGTTATCGTAACTAAATGTTACTACGAAGCAAGAAAAGCTTTACATGACCTGGGATCTCAAAATATACCTGGAGTTCTCTATCAGCAAATGATGAGCTGGGATGTGCCAAGCACTTTAGCAGGTTCACAGGATGCTCTGGGGTTGGAAGGGACCTCTGGAGATCATCTCCTCCAACCCCCTGCCAAAGCAGGGCCACCCACAGCAGGTCCCACAGGAACGTCTCCAGGTGGGGTTGGAATGTCTCCAGAGAAGGAGACTCCACCACCTCTCTGGGCAGCCTCTGCCAGGGCTCTGACACCCTCACAGGGAACAAGTTCCTCCTCATCTTGAGATGGAACTTCCCATGTTCCAGTTTGTGCCCGTTCCCTCTTGTCCTGTCCCTGGGCACCACTGAAAAAAGCCTGGCCCCATCCTCCTGACACCCACCCTTCAAGGATTTCTAGGCCTTNCCTGGCAGCTCCATTTAGCTCCACATTGTCACCTTACCCCAAATCACAGATGGGAATTCTAAGGGGTTGCCTCCTTGCTCTCAAGCATCACCCTAGAGAAGACGATGGATTTCAAGTAGTTATTATTAGTTGTGCTTGAAACCAGTGATATTGGGAAGGGCAGAAGCTGTGATATTTAATTCCCGTGTCCTCCAGTTGATGTGATTGCCCCAGTCAAAGAACAGAAAACCCAAAACCAATCAGCAATAGCACTGAGAAATCTTAAAACCTTCTAATCATCACTTTTCAGCTTTGCCTCAAGAAGTGCAAAGGGAGAACTAAGAAACCTGTAGATTTACCCTCTTCCAAAGACCCCAAACTTAAGCTGTTCTTAACAGATGGCCCCAAACTGAGTTTCTGCGGCACGTTATCCAAATAGTATTTTCTTTATTGCTCTGTTTCCTGTTGTTTAGAACAATCACTGGAAACACAAAAGGCAGAACAAACGAGGAAAAAAGATAGGATGCTCATTAGGTCTCACTGTGAAGACTTCAGAGGAAGTCTCCGATTTCCCCCACGCTGCTCAAGAGCATCAACGCATTCAAGAGGTGGAAATAGCTCAAGAGAACTGGGAAATAAACTATCCAAAGAAAATATTCCAGGAAACAAGGAAATGTCATCGTAAAGCTGGAATCTACGAAATAAAACTAAGCAAAACTTGGAAGAATAAAAATCACAAAGACTCCTATGCAAATTCTAATAGGCCAGCTCACCACAACGCTGCACATTATCCAAGTTCTCCTGCAGAGGAGAGAAAATATAAGCTGGAAAAAGAAAAAACACACACAAAAAAAGGTTGAAAAACCCCAAGAAGTGTCAGGACTGAAAAAAGCAGCAGAAAAAGATCATCCCCTGAGGCCGTGCGATGGAGCAGATTGATCACCGGGCGGTAATAACCTTGCACCTTTGCCACCAATAAACTTTAATTCTCCTCACACATGGGCCACTTGACAAACGTTTAGTTAAGCCTCGGGCAAGACCTCCAAGAAGGCAGGAAATATTCCTGGTCCCAGGGAGAAAAACAGAGAAGTTGAGCCGTGGGGAAACGAGAATCATCAGGGTTGGAAAGGACCTCTGGAGATGGAATCCAACCTCCTGCCAAAGCAGGGTCACCCCACAGCAGGTTGGGGTTTGAGTATCTCCAGAGGAGATTCCACACCCTGTCTAGGCAGCCTCTTCCAGGGCTCTGCTACCTTCAAAAGAAAGAAGAGGTTCCATATGTTGAGTTGCAATTTCCCCTGTTCCTATTTGTTCCCGTTGCCCCGTCACCACCAAGAGTTTCAGCCCATCCTCTTGAGACCTGCCCTTTAGATATTGATAATGACCTCCATCAGCTTCTGGCAAGGAAAAAAGACCCTAATTATTCCTCCAGCTTTACAGAAGCTTGGATCTTCAAGAGTCTTTCCAGACAGCTCTGAAAACCACGGGAGAATAAATGGGAGAGAATGTTTCTACATGGGCTTTGACAGACACTTCACCGTGATGCTTCTACCACCAACTACCGCTCCACTCCGACAGCAAAATTGTTGTCTTCTCACCATCACAGACTTCCTTGATAAAAAAACAAACCCACTTATTAAAAAAGCAATTTAGCAACACATTATTTGCCCTTTTGGGCTCAGAAAAAAAAGCATTTCATCCTTCTGTAACCACGCAGAAGCTGATGGCTCCACTGAGTCCACCTGGGCAGCACATGTAGAACCATAGAATAGAATCATCTAGGTTGGAAGGGACCTGTGAGATCGGGTCCAACCATCAACCTAACACTGAGAAAACCACCACAAAACCATGTTCTAAGCCTCACATCTACATACAAGCTGTCAAGTGTGTCACGTGTACGCGTGTTCTCCCCTTCCCCTTGGATCCACCAAGGCTGGAAGTCTGGCACAGCTCAAGCTCCAAGGCCAAGAAACACCTTCTGATTGTGTCTTTATTAGTTAGGAGGTCAGAGAGGAGGATTTCAAACCCTACACCTTCCAGCATCCCCAACCTTTCACTAATGGCAGAAGAAATCAAGCCAAGATGCTCCCAACTCAACAGCATGGATGAGGAGCCACAACACAAGGCTGTGAAGTGCCATCAAAGGAGCCTGTCGTTAATTAATAGGTGTGCAGCTCTCAACCACGCAGCTTCTCAAGTCACTTGTCCTTTTCCGTGTAAATTATGGGTTTGCACCACACACAGTACACGAGGAGTCAAAGCAGAAACACCCTTCCACTGGAGGGCGGGAGGAGAATCACGTTCCCGACTTAAGTATGAGGCTTTGGTTGTAACTTGTAGGTAGTTCTTCACTCGTAGGTAAAAATTCCAACGGTCCAACTGCAAGAAGGATACGAGGCTACAAAACTTCAAACTAAGACTCTTCGAAGCGTTTGAAGACCAGAGAGAGAGGAAAGAGGACGTTGCCAAGAGATTTGCTCCCCTTCAGCCGTGTCCTGTCTGAGCCCAACCACTGAGTACGTTCTAATACATCAAACATCACTTTTAAGACATCTCCCCATAAACCTTTGGCGCGTGAGCTGTCACCGTTGCATCGCCCTCTGCCCACGCAGGCGACGCTGGGTTTTCTCACGAGATTTATCAGTTTGGTGGATGCCTGTGTAAAAATATAACTTCCAAAAAGGATTTGATGGGCCAACACTGTAAAAACCACCGTGGAAACTGTATATATTATTCATGAGGCTCGGGACAATATCCTGCCAAAAGGAACAAGTGACAAAGAGTCGTCAGTTTGAAAAGCAGCCAGGGAATTCCGATTTAGAGCCAGCGATTGCGCTCCCTGAGAGCCCCTGCACAGTCCCCACTGTCCATACACCAGTATTCCCAGCTCATACTGGGTCATTCAGATGCCTTTGAAGAGTCTGGAAAAAAACAACCCCACAACCCTTGCCTATTCATGAAGAGATTTAGCACTTCCCTCTCCCAAAAACATCTGAAGGGCAGAAGTTAGTCATCCAGAAAAAACCCCAAAGGAAAAGGGTTGGTTTTTTTCCTAGGAAAAGTGGGTGCCATCAATTAAAAAAATCCCAACAGGGAAAACAAATTAGGGATTAACTGAAAAGGTATCGCATCCCAGAATAACAGATTCTTATGGAACAAGAGGTAATTAATTTAATTGCTGGGTTGGTCGTTCTATTCTGGTCATGCAGATGCACCTGGGATAATTAAAACAAAAAAGCATCTTGTCTTGCACAGGTTCACTCTGAAAACAACAACAACAACTCAAATCAAAGAAGAAATCAAATATCATCCAATTTTTCAAGTTATACAACAAATCGGTCAAAGTCAAACTGAAATAACCCGATGGCCCCATTTAATTCCTGATCTAGACAAAGAATCCTTCCTTTCTAAAACTGGGAGGAAGAGAACCTGAAGAAAAGCATTAGGATCCAATCGAAGTATTATGGACTGGGAGGGGTGGCTGAAACACCAGAAGGACCTGGACAGGTCAAACCCCACCTGGGCACGTTCCTGTGGGACCTGCTGTGGGTGGACCCGCTTTGGGGAGGGGGTTGGATCTCCAGAGGTCCCTTCCAACCCTCTATCATTCTGGGAGTAGTGGAGTAGTGTCAGGAATACCTTCCTGAGAGAGTGATGATTTTTCTCCTGACAGCTTCAAAGCCAATTTAAAATATGGAAGGACCATTGAATGAAAGGGTGACTTCAGTGTGCCCTCCTGAAATGGGCACTGGTGGGTTTTAGCACCTCTGGTGAAATAAATCCCTGGAAGAGGTGACTCTGCATTCAGCGTTTCTTTGTTCTGCTCAAAATCCATAAAACACAGTTCAACTTATTCCATAGATCCTCAGTAGCCTTTGCTAAAACTTATTTATATCTTCCATAAAGCTTTCTGATTGATTATGCTAATCTCTATATCCCTGCTTAACCATGCTGGGCTTTGGTGCCCTTTTCATTCCCTCCCACAATGAATTTTGACAGAACTCATGCCAAATGTCATCTGAAATAGATCATTTGCCATCTTTTCATCATTTTATTCTTAGATTTTTTTTCCACCCCGTCCACGAAAGCGCAACGCAAGGGTGAGGAGTTGTCGTTCTGGAGCTTGAGCTTGGTCTTAAACACATCCATAAAGCGGATCCAAATTCAAACGTTAACCTTTACCCACAATTCAGCAGAAAAGCGCTTTCTTCAGAGAGTGGATGTGGTTTGCAAGGAAATTTAATTGTTGTGCCAGCATCGTTATCTGCCTTCCCCCCCTCATATAAGTGATTTAGTAGAATAAAATGCTGATTCTGCAAGTAGTTCATCAGGAAAATGTTTTGTCACAGAATGCTGTGGGGTTGGAAGGGACCTCTGGAGATCATCTCCTCCAACCCCCTGCCAAAGCAGGGCCACCCACAGCAGGTCCCACAGGAACATCTCCAGGTGGGGTTGGAATGTCTCCAGAGAAGGAGACTCCACCACCTCTCTGGGCAGCCTCTGCCAGGGNAAATTAATCCATGAGCCCAAAAATCACTGAACGAGCCAGTTTGCCGTAAAGTTATACAAATTAACCAAAAATACACATGATTTAGTGATACAAGATAGAACACAAAAGTGTTTGACGATAAAAGTAGGAACTTTGATACTTTTCCTTTTTGGGAACCCTGTTCTTTCCCGCAAAAACAGTGACAACAAAGGAAAAGCTGTTAAGGTTTATTTTGGAGTGTTGAGAGATCTCAGCATTAGAGATCACACTCGAAGGAATAAATCACAAAGAGTTCTCTAAAAAATACTTACAAGAATTTCATCCACAGCATCAGAAAATACTACGGGGGATTTCTGTGATTTATTTCATTAGGGTCCTTCAGATGTAAAAGTGAAGGGGTTTAGGTGCCAATTTTCCCAAACTAAGTGTCTGCAGCTCCATCAATGTCGTAAAATTGATATCATGAAGTGGAAATACCTTCTAGAGGTCTTTGACTGAAACCCAAACCATAAAGGACAGATTTCCAGTAGCCTTTCCCCTATTTCTCCACAGTCCCAAAAGTGTAGAGAGGAATCACGAACCCACAGGCTTAATGCAATTCGCTTCCATGTTCTTTTCACCGGGATTCAGACCACGTTCTTTAATGAAATTCATCCACCAGAGGCTGTACCTTGGAAAACATCCACGTGAAATACAAAATGCTCAATGGAAGGGGTTTTTCACCTGTTTCAAGATTGTTGTCAAGGAAATCACTTCATATTCTTTATCACAGTGCTATGAAACGGATAATGACGTGACGTAATTACCGTGCTCCACCTCGGTTTCTCTAAACGGGCCTCCAGAATTACTTGGCCCTTTTTAACTTTCCCAGAAATCTTTAAAACCTTCAGGAAAGACAGTGTTTGGAAGAGCTTCAAGGATTTATTTCATTGTTTCTGCTGTTACAACGTGGAAAACAATCAGTGCCGTCTCCCCAGAGCGGCAAACCTACTTTAGAAGGAGTTCAGGAGAATAAATAGGGTTAAAATACCTGTTTCTCAGAAGGACTTCATTCCAGTTGAAATAAATGAATGGTACCTTAGACCTCCTGTGATTTTCATCAGCCACTAAAACCAGAGTTATCAAGGCAGGTCATACAGTAAATATTGATGCCTGGGAAGGTAACAAATTAAAGCTCTTTGCAAATTAAAGCAGGTTGTTGGGATTCCCTGCCCCCACCACCCCTCCTCTCAGCTGCAATTAGACTCTTGACAGATGACCATCAAGGCCAAAGACTGAAAGCTGGAATCATTTTCCAAGAGGGAAAGGTAAATTAGGAAACAAGAGCAGCCCATCATCCAGCCACGCCGCAGAAGCCAACTGGAAACATCAAAACCCGCCAGTAGAAACCAGTTCTCTCACAAGCAGCCTTGAAGAGAAGTGAAGGACACAGTCCATGGTCCCCAAGATATCCTTTGACCCCGCATGTGGCCTCTGGGTCAGGAATGAAACCCATCATTAGCCCCTCAGCACGCAAAAGGCTGATAAGAGGAGAGATTATTTCCCATCTCCATGGTTATTAATCCCCGTCACAAAACGAAGGGGTCAAGCTCGTTACACACCAACGGCATTTCTGGAGCTTTGGAACAAAGATGCCCCAACGCTTCCAGGGGCACTAAAAAGCCATTTCTGCCCTCCAAGCCCCTTCACAGCAAGGCCATAAGTTTGGTGGGAAGACCACTAATATCCCATGGCTTTCAAACACCGCCACGCTAATATCATCTCTCTTTTAAAGACCCCAGGCTCGGGTATCAGCAGAGAGTTTCACTTTCACCCTTCCTTTGTTACAAAAATATTTCCATCTGGAGTCATCGCTATTGGGATTGTAATAAAGACCTTTTTGTCCTCATTTTGAGAGACACTCGGTAGTGAAAGGAGCTATTTCCTACTACCCCCGTTCCCATACAACGCAGGCGTCTTTCATCTGGGAAAACGTGGAAACAGAAGCAGCAATTTCTATTTCAGGTCCAGAGGAACCTTCAGAGTTTTAATTACAGGATGCAAATCTCAGCTGAGTCCTTTAATTCTTGCTGGGATTTACGAGGATGCACTCTTGTAACAGAGCTGGCGCTGGAGCGCTTCATAAACGCTTTACGGGGGAGAGTTTCATACTCATTGTTTACTACAGGGATTTTTAGGTTCTACAGGGATTTTTAGGTTTCACAGGGTGGTGTTCCCCACTAAGGAACCCCCCCCCTCTCCTCCCCGACTTCCCAGTAAGCCTTAAAGCACTCTTTACACCGAGAAGACCATCCACTGTACCACCAAAGTCCACAAAAGCATTGATTTGGACAAGGGAAAAAAAAACCCAACAAACCCAGGCACGAGGGCAACAACAGGTAGAAAACGTGAAAACCACGAAAAGGAAAGGTTGAGTCTAAGGAAAATTTGAAAAACAAGGAAAATTTAAAAACCAACTCTACCCAAATGCAGTATCCTTGAACAACCTTGCTCGAACACTGCATCAAATCAGGCAGCGGATGTAATCCCGTTACGAACCGTTCGCTCACAGGCTTTACGCGGAGGAACTGCGTAATGAGATTAAACCACAAAACCAACCACCCCCCAGATTGGACCCTTCAGAAGAAACCTGAACCCCCCCAAAAAAAGGCCTGAATGGACAAACACCACGTTACCTCCAGGTAAGTCAAGAGTAATTAAGTAGGAAGATTGTGTGACGATACAAACGCACCCTCGATTCTCTACACGTTCTTTCGGCTTCTCCCAGTTTCCTTAATGGTGTTTTTCTTATGCCTAAAATATTTAGTTCTCAAAGGCAAACAGAGTAGCTAATTGCTGGTAATGAACACTTCCTCCGCTCTCAGAAAGTGCTTTTCTCCCTTAAATACCACAATATTCCCAGCTGATCACAAAGGAGTATTTCCCAGAAGGACAGGATGCTGTGGGGTCGGAAGGGACCTCTGGAGATCATCCAGTCCAACCCTCTTCCCAAAGCAGGGCCACCCACAGCAGGTCCCACAGGAACGTCTCCAGGTGGGGTTGGAATGTCTCCAGAGAAGGAGACTCCACCACCTCTCTGGGCAGCCTCTGCCTGGGCTCTGACACCCTCACAGGGAACAAGTTCCTCCTCAGGTTGAGATGGAACTTCTTATGTCCCAGTTTGTGCCCATTCCCTCTTGTCTTCTCACTGGGCACCACCAAAACAAGCTCCTTCAGTACGTCACTGGCTTCTCATGGAGATCCCTGCCCTGTCCTGCTGTCACACTAAGGAACAAAACCAACAAAACCAAAAACAAAAAGCCAAGAAGTAATCACATGCCACTTGAGGGAGGTGATTGTCCCCCTGTCCTCAGCACTGGTGAGGCCACCCCTTGAGTGTTGTGTCCAGTTCTGGGCACCTCAACACCAGAGAGATCTGGAGGGGCTGGAGCGAGTGCAGAGGAGGGCAACGGAGCTGGGGAAGGGCCTGGAGAATAAATCTGATGGAGAGAGATTGAAGGAGCTGGGAGTGTTTAGTGGGAGGAAGAGGAGGCTGAGGGGAGACCTCATCCCTCTCTACAACTACTTGGAAGGACATTGTAGAGAGGTTGGTGCTGGTCTCTTCTCACAGGTGATAAATGATAGAAGGAGAGGGAATGGCTTCAAGCTGCACCAGGGTGGGTTTAGGCTGGACATGAGGAAAGACTTTTTTCCCAGCAAGAGTGGTCAGACCCTGGAATGGGCTGAGTCCCCATCCCTGAGAGTGGTTGAGATGTGGTGTTGGGGGATCTGGTGTTGGGGAGACCTTTGTAGAGCAGGGGCTGATGGTTGGACTCTATGATCCCCAGGTTCTTTTCCAACCTGAATGGTTCTATGATGATTCTATGAATACAACAGAACAGATATGGAGTGACTGGTCCAGAGATGTTCCAAAGAAAACAGAAGCTTCGTTAAAGCAGCCTCATCTACCTCAGCTTCTTTCATGCACCTGCAGTGGAAGAAAGACTTTCAAAACATCTGAAGCGCTCCAGAAGACAAATGCCTTTCCCTGCCAAACTTTCACCCCTCTACACATGTACTGTGGCTGCAGCCTTGATATTTTTCAGCTGAGAATTGATGTTTCAGTGGTGTCGAGGCTGCATTATGTTTTCACAAGAGCTATTGTCAGGCAGGTGGAAACCTGACATTTAGGTGACATTTTCTACTGAGCAAGACTGAGCTCATCCCTTTATTCGGGCGTTTTCATTTGAGCAACGCTATCGCGGCAGCGGCTTCCTCGCGGATGTTGTGTTCCAGCACCGCCTAGTTCCTGAGTTGGCACAAACACCTGTAGGGTGGGTAGTGCATCTGCACATCCTTCTCAAAGGAACAGCTTGGTTTCAGTTTTGGATCATCTTTTTGTCCTCTCACAGCCACCACACCAGATTTCTTAACAGGGGTATAGAGGGTTTGGGGTTGGGTTTTTTTTCCCCTACACAATATGAGAAGTTCATTTTTTGAAGCACCTCTTCAACCTTCACATATAACCTGTTTGTACACAAATGTTTCATAAAAACAGTCCTAAACTTTTTAGCATTTTTATTTACAGCACTTGCTGTTCTGCTGCTACAACAAATACGGCCCCTTTACCCCAGCTTAAGGGAAAAAGGAAGAGTGTCAATGGTATAGGAAGAAAGGCATCAAGGGAAAAGTGTAAATATTTTTAGTACAAGCACTGATCTGTGAATGTAACTAGTGGAAAGTGTCAGGAGTACAAAAAAAAAACCCAAACTAAGCACAAAATACCCTACCTAGAAATTATGCACTCATCCAACCACCTTAGAATCACAGAATCGTTCAGGTTGGAAAAGACCCTGGGGATCATCGAGTCCAACCATCACCCCCTGCTCTACAAAGGTCTCCCCTCCACCAGATCCCCCAACACCACATCTCAACTGCTCTGAAACACACTCAGGTTGAGTTTCCATCCCTATTCCAGGGTCTGACCACTCTTTCCAGGGAAAAAAACCCTTCCTCATGTCCAGCCTAAACCCACCCTGGTGCAGCTTGAAGCCATTCCCTCTCCTTCTATCCCTAATTCCCTGTGAGAAGAGACCAGCACCAACCTCTCCACAACGTCCTTCCGAGTAGTTGTAGAGAGGGATGAGGTCTCAGCCTCCTCTTCCTCCCACTACACACTCCCAGCTCCTTCAATCTCTCTCCATCAGATTTATTCTCCAGGCCCTTCCCCAGATCCATTCCCCTCATGATTGCCCTCCTAGAAACTGGGGTGCCTGAAAATTAGACCACATACCCTTTTCACTTATAACAACGCTATTATAAGTGCTTTTGAGCAGCTCTGGCTACACTACTGTTGGGGGCAAATTTTTGGGGTACAGTGAGGTGAGCACCCACAGGCCACTAAAGGGCTCCTCTTGCCCCATTTTATTCTGTCCTCAAGCCCAGGCAATCATAGAATAGTTTGAATCTTAAGAAACCTTTAAAGACTTTGTATTTCCAACCCCCTGCCCTGGGCAGGGACACCTCCCACCAGCCCAGGTTGCTCCAAGCCCCCTCCAACCTGGCCTTGAACCCCTCCAGGGATGGGGCAGCCACAGCTTCTCTGGGCAACCTGGGCCAGGCTCTCACCACCCTCACACCAAAGTTCTTCCCCAGATCCCATCTCCATCTCCCCTCTGTCAGTGTCAAACCTTTCCCCCTCGTCCTATCGCTCCCCTCCCGCCCCCAGCTTTCCTGGAGACCCTTTAGGGCCTGGAAGGGGCCCAAAATTCTCCCCCCCAGAGCCTTCTCTTCTCCAGGCTGAACCCCTCCAACTCTCTCAGCCTGTTCTCAGAGCAGAGGAACTCCAGTCCTCGGAGCATCTCCACGACCTCCTCTGTCCCTGCTCCAACAGGTCCATGTTCTTCTGATGTTGGGGGCCCCAAAGCTCAAGAGCATTTGATATGAGTCTTGCTGTTCCCTAAGGGTGCCCTCTTTATTTGCCTTATTGACCACTATCTTCCATTAGCCACTGCCATCAGAAGCCAAATACAACCTCATGAAACTTTAAAACCCTCACTGTTTTGTTTTGATCGATGCGTTTGAGGCTGCTGTTTCCTATCAGACCCTTGAGCTACACATTAGAGAACCCCTAAATCCATGGTATTAAATCCACTACCAGTTCCCACGCAAGGCAAAGGCTACAAGAAACCCCACCAAGTTAAACAGTCGACTTGCTCTGATCTGATTTTGGCCCATAAATGCAACAGGTGAAAAGCCACAGCGATTCCACCACGGAGACGGTGCACGAGGAGCTTTAATCCTTATTTGAAGCATGGAAGCGTCCTGCAGATCAACTTTTCTGCATTGCAGCCAAGATAATCCTTCATTTGAGCTGCTTATCAGAGATCCACCCCGCTGTTTGCATGGGAGGATTTAGCTCTTAAGGGACTATTCTTCAGGATGCTGAGCCGCTCCCGACAGATACTCAACCTCCTCGGCACCCAGGGAAATCAGAGCCGGGCACAAGCGATGCAGGACCCTACAGGATGAGGCCCTGCAGCTACCCAGGGTACACGGTGGCTTAGAAGAGCCACTTTCCTAACCTACAGCTCTGATAAAGGAGAAATGCTTTTATTTTTCAACTGTGGCTTTATTATTACCTTCTACTAAAGAAATAGAAGCAAAAGCGTTCTCCCACCGTTAGGTAAATACCTTGTTTTGCTTTATAGGGGAACAAAACGACACAGCCTAGAGCTAAATCAAAGCAATTCAGTGTCTAAATCCAAAAAATAAGGAGGTGAGAGCTCAGCATTATTAGGTAATCCCTCCCTCTATTTTTTTTTAAATCCTTTTATGTCTTCTAATTAATATTCTTCAAAAACATTTTGAGGAATTTCTTCCTGCCATTTGCTACACGGGATTTTCCATTCTCAATTTTAAACACCACCTCAGGGAATTTAATTCCCAATTTTCTTTATGCCCACCGATATTTCATAGAATCATAGGATGGGAAGAGTTGGAAGGGACCTTAAAAACCATCCAGTTCCAACCTCCCTGCCCTGGGCAGGGACATCTCCCATCGCTCCAAGCCCCCTCCAACCTGGCCTTGAACCCCCTCCAGGGATGGGGCAGCCACAGCTTCTCTGGGACAACCTGGGCCAGGCTCTCACCACCCTCATAAATCACCGACACACAACGTTGCTTTTAAGTAATAAGAGGGTGGTGTCTCTTAATGAGCAACTCCTGAAATCCAAGACACAGATCCCAGAGCTCCAGGTGACCCAATAGTGGAAGTTCTGGCTGTTAAAGCAAGTCTCTCACCCAGGCACATACTCTATTACTGCAACTATCGATGCTGATATTTCATCACAGGTTCCCAAAACCTCAGCTCCATTAAAAAATGTCTCCACGTTTCAGCACTTCACCCGTCTTGCAGGCAGATGCCACTCGTGGCTGTGGTTTTCAGAACAGAAATAGGCACGAGTAGGAAAGGTTACCCACCAAGACTGCAGCTTCAAAGGGTTTGAAGACCCAACTGGTTAATCCCAGAAATTGAAGCAGAAGGTGGGCTAGACAACTTCCCAGTCCTCCCCAGCTTGAACCAGTCACTGAATGGTAGGAGTTAGAAGGGACCTTAAAGGCCATCCAGTGCCACCCCCTGCCATGGGCAGGGACACCTCCAACCACACCAGGTTGCTCAAAGTCCCTGCTCTATCTTGAACCCCTCCAGGGATGGGGCAGCCACAACTTCTCTGGGCCAGGCTCTCACCACAGCTATATCTTTCAGTTAATTACCCACCATCCATTGAAGCAACAACCACGTACAAGCCCTTTTAGAAACAACCTGGCTGTTGATGCTAATTACCCGGGTGCCACAATCTCCAAAAACATCCTTGATTGGATTATGTGATTGCCCACACCATCTCTGGACTGGACTGCTGGGTGATCATCAACATCTCGTTGCACATCTCAGCAGGACTCTGCTTCTTGGTCTTTAAAAATATAGAGATAAATGATACTGGAACCCCAGGCAACGTAATTAAGGATTTACATTAAATCTGTGGTAATAAAAATATCTACCTGTTACTAAAGCCTAGCTGGTAATTAGTGAACTACAGCCAGCCCTAATAACTGGGCTACAGGGACACACCGTTTGTTGTCCAGCGTTTCCTCCACAAAAAAAAAATCACCCAACTTCTGAAATGAGATTATAAATTAACAATTTTGCAGCTAAAAAACACGAGACCTCCTTCAAAAGCAAAATTATGATGATCTTGGTGGGACAGGTTGCCTTAATTACACATTTCCAGAATGGATAGCACAGATTTGGGCTGGGTGTTCTCCGAGCTCCTTTCCAACCGTGACAATTTCCGCGCTTCTGTGACTTGAAACCAGGGCTCCTGAAAAGCTACAGGGGGAAAAAACAAGTGAACTTATGACAAGCACCTGAACACTGCTGAAATTACAAATAAACAAGACAATGAATTCCCCAGCAGAGAAAACACAGCAGTAGTTGAATTAGGACCCTGTCAAGGGACTGTCATCTACCCTGTATTCTTTTGGCAAGGAGTGAGCCAAAGTGTGGTTGACGTGACAGCAGGAAACCGCGTTCCAATTTGAACAGAGATCAACTATTGACACTTCACTCTCTTGCCTCTGCTCTCACGCAGGCGTTTTCCTTCTGGGCTTCTCCTCTCCAGGCAGCTCCGCGGATTTTAATCCACTTGGGGCTTTCCAAAGCACTTTAGAGGGTATTTAATTAGCGCACCTTATACAGAATTACACTTTTCCCATATCCATTAAAATTGGGGTATTTTGTAGGAAAAAAACCCCAAAGCCAGCTGTGTTTTATAAACTGCTCCAAGGCTTTCAGGCAGCCTTTGTGTAATTGCTAGAAGAGGGGAGACCTGACCTCAGATGGCAACCTGTATCGTTACCGCGGAGAAGACCTAAGCAACCGTATCGATCGGGTTTCCTGAAGGGCTACCGCAAGCAGGATGGAGCGCTGGATTAAAAATTAACTACTCCCATTATCCCTAATCAATGATGTCTTTAATCATCTAACGTTCGCTGTATGACATCCCAAATCAAGTCAAGAGGCAGCAACGAAAGATTGGGAGCGAGGAAGCAAACCGGAATCTGACAGAGGGGAGCCAGGCAGCAGTCAGTTAAAGAGAATTATGTGAATAAAGTGTGTATTATAGAAATGCCAATACACATCACGTCGGGCTGGTGGCTCCAGACAGTTTTGAACCTGTTTTATGGCATTTCATCCATTTGGTATCGAGTTGAGCTTTACAATTACTTCCATCCTATGCTTTTTTTAAGGTGCTTTCATTGTCTTAAGCTACTTAGCATTTCAGGAACACTCCAAGGAAGAAGTTGAACTTTTTCATACTGCAACTTGCAGTTTCTTTCTAGTCAAAGAATGGGACCAGGAGGTGGAGGGAGGTCATCCTCCCCCTCTGCTCTGCTCTGGGGAGGCCCCATCTGGAGCACTGGGACCAGTTGTGGGCTCCCCAGTTCAAGGAAGGACAGGGAACTGCTGGAGAGGGGACAGCAGAGGAGCACCAAGATGCTGAGGGGCCTGGAGCATCTCTGTGGTGAGGAAAGGCTGAGGGACTTGGGTCTTTGGAGTCTGGAGAAGAGAAGGCTGAGGGGGGATCTGATCAAGGCCTAGAAATCCTTGAAGGGTGGGTGTCAGGAGGATGGGGCCAGGCTTTTTTCAGTGGTGCCCAGGGACAGGACAAGAGGGAAGGGGCACAAACTGGAACATCAGAAGTTCCATCTGAACCTGAGGAGGAACTTGTTCCCTGTGAGGGTGTCAGAGCCCTGGCAGAGGCTGCCCAGAGAGGTGGTGGAGTCTCCTTCTCTGGAGACATTCCAACCCCACCTGGAGACGTTCCTGTGGGACCTGCTCTGGGTGGCCCTGCTCTGGGGAGGGGGTTGGACTAGAAGTTTTCCAAGAGGTCCCTTCCAACCCCGTAGCATTCTGTGACTCTGTGAAAGAGTATCAGCCCTTAAACACCGTCACGAGTTATTAGAGGAAAGTTCCGTTGTACAATCTAACGACAAGTTAATTTCAAGCAACCTCTGCCAATGACAATTTGAGAGATTGCACTACAAAGCCTGCGTCGTGCAAAGCAGGTTTTTACTAAACAAACTCATTATTTTGAATGGCATGGCATTTCCCTTCGTCTAACGAGCTCCATTTGATCATACAAAACAGGAAAACCCTAAACACCGCGATCCTGAACGGTGACAGCTTGAGCTTCCGTGCAACTGGAGATAGAATTAATAATTCAAAAAGGGGAAAAAAAAGAAAAGCCCCAAACCAAGCTTTTATTTCCTAAGAAAATACTCAGAACCTGATGGGTAAACAAAGAAATGAGACAACCGGGTTGGAAAACTTGCTGCTTCCTGTACACCCGCTGAAGAAGTTTCACTTTATTCGGCCTGAAATTTATTCTGCAATATTTGTTCACTCCCGGCCTGTTCCCACCTCCACCGAAGCTACATATAATTTCTCTAATTATATTTCATCACTATTTAATCAAAACAATGGAGAGATCCCACGCCCTGCCTGAGCACAGCAGCCATGAGCTGCAGTGAGAGAAGAAATAGCCAGGAAAACAAATTTGCTGGGAATTCTCTCCTTTTTCTTCCACTCCTTGCTATAACAACATCAATTCCGTCGTTAAGAGAGCTTGAGAGCTCTTCAGTTTGGTTAGAAAACCTAAAGGGCACTGCCCAGAGGTCAGAAAAGCCCCTGACCCTTAAACAAAAGGGTCTTGCCACACGCCATAAAGAAAACCACAAAAATCACATCAGCTTCTGGAGCCTTTTGGAGCAAAACTGCACAACCTGTAAGTCCAGTCCTGCCAATAATTTGGTAGGAACAAAGGATACCCAACGGCCTGGTGCCCTCAAAACCAAGTTGGAGACACACAAGCGAGCTCCAGCCAAGGGCTCACTTCTTTTTCAGCTCTGATAAGAAGGCTCAACTCAGAGGTTCTCACTGGAGGCACTACCCTTACTTCCCAACAACACAAAAAGGTCAATGCAATGGTGATTGATTCTAAAATACCTTGATTTGACCCATCCCCAGGTCGTGCTGTGACAGTCACCTACTTCCCCCCCCCCAGTGAACCTTAGGCATAAACATGCTATTTTTTGAACCTTGCTGAAAACACCTAAAACATCCTGTGCCATAGTCAGTGATTTATTTATTTCCACCCCCCCCTCCCCAAGAAAACACATATATATCCTAAACTGAAGTGGAAGAACATGAGGTCTGGGATAAATTCTCCACAAAGACACGAAGAGAAGCTGCTGGGATCCAAGATCCAGAACCTCAGTCTAACTCATGGAAATTATTTGAGCTCCATCGTCTGTACCGCCCCCCGTGGTGTCACGAGGACATGCCTCCACGCTGATAATTATGAATGAGTATGTTTAATTAAATAAGATACGAGATATTGAAAGGGGGGAAAGAGGGAAACGGGATTCTCGCTTGTTACGGTCAACAAATTAAATCCTATTCCCAGTCACGCCATCGTAATTTGTTTTAATTTCCAGTCAACGAGGAAAAATACCTACCCCTTAGCCCAGGAAAAGAGATAACGTTTAGCTGAAGCGAGTGCAAAACGTAACCCAGAGGATTTATTCCAGACTTACAGAGCTGCCAGAGCAGAATTCCATCACCACCTTCCTCCTCCCACCGCAGAAGCTGGCAGAGCCGCAGCCACACCAGTTCCTTCAGGAACTCCAACCAGTAGGGGGTTGGGTTGGGTTGAGGGGGGGTTGTTTCTGGGGGTTTTTTTTGCCTCTAACACATTTTTCCCAGTTTAAAAAACAAAATCCCGAGCCACGCTTGCCAGCGAGGAGGAGTGCAGAGAAAAGCTTGAGTAAACATCCTAATTGGTGCCACGGCGTGGTTTCCGCGCTCTGAGAAGTGACAGCGGTAACATTGACCGACCGCTGCCGGCTTGACAGGGCCATGTCAAGACGGGGTTGGAACAAGGCACTTCCTAACGAAGCCACTCTGAATACAAAAAGTCGAGCAGGGGAGAAGGGAAAAAAAAATCAAGTGAGAATGAAAAAAGTATAAACACTTCTGATTAAGAGCCAACAGCACCAGCTGGAACGGGCAATATAACAGGGCTCTTGGAGCAGAGGGGTCAACTCCGGCTTGGCAACACAACAGCGAGAGGAAACCTCATTTGCTCACAAAATTTCAGAGGATGTTTCTCAGCAAATGGATGTCGGGAGAGGAAATTGCTTTTAGCCCAGACTTCCTGGCACCCGTCCCCCAAAAACCTCTAAACAAGCCACAGGCACCTTGATGGATATCGCAGAGGGGCCGGCCAAAGCACGCGGGAGATGCAGGTGCTGGATGGCACTCGCCAAACCAGTCCCAGTTCTGGAAGGTGACTGGACTCTTGCCATACGCCACCCGCCGCCACAGAAAATGACTCTTCAGCAAAATAAAAACAGAAGTCAACTAAAGGCTGTAAAACTTGACAAAATCACAAGGTGGCAAGAGTTGGAAGGAACCTCTGGAGATCTTCTAGGCCTACCCCTTGATGAAGCAGGGCCACCCACAGCAGGTCCCACAGGAACGTCTCCAGGTGGGGTTGGAATGTCTCCAGAGAAGGAGACTCCACCACCTCTCTGGGCAGCCTCTGCCAGGGCTCTGACACCCTCACAGGGAACAAGTTCCTCCTCACGTTCACATGGAACTTCTCATGTTCCAGTTTGTGCCCGTTCCCTCTTGTCCTGTCCCTGGGCACCACTGAGGAGAGCCTGGCCCCATCCTCTTGTCACCCACCCTTTAGATGTTGAGGTCCCCTCTCACTCTGCTGAGCAGCCCCAGAAGCGGTGCTGTCAGACAGCCGACAGTACTAATCCCATACACTCTTCTATAAGTAGGTCTTAATTACAGCCAATTAAAAAATTAACCTCATAAATAATACCATATCTGCATGGCATCCTCCTAAAGAAAGTGCCTTGATGAGAGCTCACTTGAAATATAAAGAACCACTCTCCAAAGGTCTCTTTTCAGCATCCCAGCCCCGGAACCCCGCTTCGTATTTATACTTCAGAGCAGAAATCCACACAGTATTTTAAGGGGTAAGTACACCAGAACTAAAGGAATCTTTCCCACTAAAACTACTGTCCTTCAGAAATGTTTCTCCTTCTTCCACTTCTTTTCCTTCCTGCTTTTCCCGTCTCTCCCTCAAAAAGGTAGAAACTCACTCAGAAAGGTCTGGAAACGCCACGTGAGATTCTCCTTTCGAGCCAGTAAAGTTTCCGTGGCCATTTTCCAGAACCTGATATTTCATATAACACCACCTACATTTGCTAAGGCTTTTATTTCAAAAAAGCAAAACAAAACCACCCAAACAAACCACCAAAGTCTGTCACATTGCAAATATAAACCTTTTTTTCCCCCCCCCACTCAAGTGATGAGATCTCTCCTATAAATAGAAAACACGTTCTGCCAGTGTGCAAATGTACTCTCCCCGTCTAATGCATATTCTTTTTATTAAAAGTAAATAATTAGTGAAGTATCAGAGAATGAGTGACTGCTGATTAGGAACAGTAACTTGTACTTCTCGTTGGGTTTTGTTTCATTGACTGCAAAGTCCATTAATGACTCCTTAAGAGCGCAAATCAGCTGAGCATTACGTTAGGAAGAACCCAAGTAAGGAGCCCCAACAGCAAGAAATGGAACCGATGCAAACACTAATATTTTATGGGGGTTTGTGGTTTTTTTTAAGTCACAGAAGGGACCTTGAAAGATCATCCAGTCCAATCCCCCTGCTGGAGCAGTAACACCCAGAGCAGGTCCCACAGGAACGTGTTCAGGTGGGGTTGGAATGTCTCCAGAGAAGGAGACTCCACCACCTCTCTGGGCAGCCCCTTCCAGTGTTCCCTCACCCTCACTGGGAAGAAGGTTTTCCTTCAGGAAACCTGATGTTCCAGCTTGCACCCATTGCCCCTTGTCCTATCACTGCCTGTCACTGAGAAGAGCCTGGCTCCATCCTCCTGACACTCACCCTTCCCATATTTATCAACATTCAGGAGGTCACCCCTCAGTCTCCTCTTCTCCAAGCTCAAGAGACCCAGCTCCCTCAGCCTTTCCTCCTCTGGGAGATGCTCCACTCCCTTCAGCATCTTTGTAGCCCTGCCCTGGACTCTCTCCAGCAGTTCCCTGTCCTTCTGGAACTGAGGGACCCAGAACTGGACACACTATTCCAGATGGGGTCTCACCAGGGCAGAGCAGAGGGGGAGGAGAACCTCTCTCCACCTACTGACCACCCCTCTTCTCATACACAATTTATTGGTACAACTCTTCTTGTAGCCTCCAGGTAGGGATTTATTCCAATGTTTATTTCTTTTTCCCTAGGAGTTCTAGTTAAGAACAACAAAAAAAACCACCCCAAAATATAACAAATCAGGCAGCTACACACAAAGCCTTTAAAAATAAAGCTCTGGAAAAAAAAAAAAACAAAAAAGATATCCTCTTGGGTACAAACCCCTTACATTTCTACACTACTATTTCCATCCTCTTACTCGAGAGCTAGAACTACAGGCTCGTTTGCTCTCAGGAGCAAAAAGGGCATCAATGAAGCGCAGCAAGTTCCTCATCATCTCCTGGAAGCAGTTAAAAAAATAATAGAAAATATAAAAAAAATGAAAAGAGATCGGAAAGTTTTGTATTAAAAATAATTATTTTAAAGTACTTGCAACTGGCAAATCTTTATCCAGAGCATTTTGCTGTGCAAACTCTGCCTGAATTCCAACGGCATCGGGGTGAGTCAAGCAAACTGCACTGAAGATTTAAAAAATAAAGCACAATTCAGCCCTCCACATCAGCTATATGAGAGACCAGTTGAAGCACCAGTAAAACCCAGCTGAAATAAGCCAAATAACCAGTCAAACTGATAAGACAGGGGGGGGACACGACACACCAAACCAAACCCTACACCCAGAAGAGAAACTTCCCAGTGGCTGGAGCCAAGCAGGGATTCAGATTCCAGCTGCCCGGCTGAGAACACAAGGGACATTCCTACCAGACTGGGATAAATGAACTGAGCTGCGTTTTAATCGGGATACTGGGATTAATTAACTGGAGCAAGGATTAAGGAAAAAAAAAAAAAGAAATAATGAATGTGTAATTTATTAGAGAAATGAAGGCTTGGTGGCTTCGTCTCCGGACAGGGAATTAAATGTCTTTCCACTTACTCCAGCGAGATTGTTAAATAACTCTGAATTAGTCAATAAAGACCAGTTTGGAAAAAAACCAAACCCAACGGTGTTACACAAGGAAACCCTGCCCTCTGGCTAAAAAGATTTAAGTTCAGCTACAAGCTTTCCCCCAGTGAGCCTTCACTTAGTGTAATTAAAATAAGGGAAATGATCAGTTCTCCTCCCACCCTCTTTGCCTTCCATCAGTTTAGAAATCCAACTCGTTCAAGGCAGGGACTCGACCCCATATGTCACCCCCGAAGAATTACACTCCGCAGGATGCAGGTGCCTGGCTTCAGTTTGGCATCTCACTGCCAGCACAACCCTCGGTTTTCATCTGTTTCTTCCCAAAAGATCCCTGCGAAGATTTGACTTTTCATTTGGGGAGGAAGAACCCCCTGCACCAGGACAGGTTGGGGGTGACCTGCTGGAGAGCAGCTCTGAGGATAAAAGACCTGGGAGTCCTGGTGGACACCAGGATGCCCATGAGGCAGCAATGGGCCCTGGTGGCCAAGAAGGCCAATGGCATCCAGGGGGACATGAGGAAGAGTGTGAGCAGCAGGTGGAGGGAGGTCATCCTCCCCCTCTGCTCTGCTCTGCCCTGGGGAGGCCCCATCTGGAGCACTGGGACCAGTT
>VXBJ01006976.1:121256-159399 GCA_013400055.1 Nycticryphes semicollaris
TCCCCCAGGTCCCAATCTGAATGGCAGGGTGGTTTGGTTTGGAAGGGACCTTTAAAAATCACCTCGTTCCAACCCCCCCACGCCTCTGCAGGACGCCTGCAAAAGACAAAAACCTCATTTTTTCTAAGGAGATTTCTGAGGAAATTCTGTGGTTTTACCCCAGGAGGAATCGAGGCCACCAGGAACCACGTGCTTGTCCCCTCCTGCCCTCTGTCAGCCCACGTTGCTGCAAAAAAACTAGCTTTTTTCAGAGAGAAACAGGTTTGGTAGGGAGTGAGGGGGGATCCCAAGCTCTGAGCTGGGTTTGAGGTGTCCCAGTGTCTGGAAGGTGCAGAGATGTCACTAGTGAACTGGTGCTGGGACCGGAACCGGTTTATCACAGAATCGTTCAGGTCGGAAAAGCCCCTTGGGATCATCGAGTCCAACCATCACCCCCCGCTCTACAAAGGTCTCCCCTCCACCAGATCCCCCAACACCACATCTCAAACACACTCAGGGATGGGGACACTCAGCCCATTCCAGGGTCTGACAACTCTTGCTGGGAAAAAGTCTTTCCTCATGTCCAGCCTAAACCCACCCTGGTGCAGCTTGAAGCCATTCCCTCTCCTTCTATCCCTAATTCCCTGTGAGAAGAGACCAGCACCAACCTCTCCACAACGTCCTTCCAAGTAGTTGCAGAGAGGGATGAGGTCTCAAAACCATTGAACTTTTGTCCTCATATCGTCAGGGACGCTCCGTGCTGGAGCTTCTCTGGATGAAGGGAAATGAAGTTCAGGGTTTGGTGTCCAGGTCATTATGGGTTCCTGCTTGAATTTAGTAGTTCCTGTAAAAATTTAGTGTTCATTCTGGTGTAATGTCTAATAGATATTTTTGGTGCCTTCTGGAATCCAAAACTATATATATATATATATATATATATATATATAAAATCAGTGTTTCTGACTACTCAAACCCAAGGCTTCTCTGTCCTCGGTGTCTCATAAAACACACAGGCCCCTCTGCCTCTCCCCCAGAAAATCCAGCACCAGTGGAAGGTTCTTCTCCACCGAGGTGGGAAGTGGGGGAGAGAGGCCAGTGAAAAAGCCCGTGGAGACTCATGAGTGATTGCAGAATTGCGATACTGATTTGATTTCCTTTAAATAGCGGAATCACGGCTTTAATCAAGACCGAAGCAAAGGACAAACAATAAATCACCGCGCGGAGCTCACACCTGAATAAAGAAGTAGCTTGGGGGCGGGTGGAGGAAATCTTGAAGATACTGAGGAGGTTTCGAAGTTGTAACGTTCTTGTGATTTCCTCCCCCCTCCCCCTCCCAACCTTTTGGCCGGCAAATAGGGAAGGGCTGAGGGTGGACAATCTGGCTCTCGGCTGGATGAGTCCGTGCGCCCAAAGAGATACCCAAATTCCTCCTCGCCTCATCTCACCGCTCCTCAAAAGCTTTTCCTTCTTTTCCAAATACCTCCCTCCTGCACCCAGTTTGAGACGGTTCCTGTTTCTCCTCCTGCGAACCGGAAACCGGTGGGAAAGGTCTCCTTCCTCCCGAGGAAGTAGATTCCCGGGAAACTCATGCCTTTGGGAAGCCATCGCCGCTGCTATTGAAAACGAAGACTCTTTTTCCAAGATCTGTTCCCGTTCATCTTTTCCAGCACCAATCAAAAAGCCAGGGCAGACAATTGCAAATAACTTTTAATTAAGGCAGCACCTTTTCCCCAAGGATCTCAAGGGTGGGCTAATTAAAATCACACCCTGGGTGTGCGGCACCTTCGCCAGGAGGAGGACGACAAAGAACCGGGTCCTGGTTTTGTTTCAATTACTTTTTAACATGCAAGTCAACGGGAAATTGCTTCCTCAGAGTCTCGGTTGAGGAGCGAGACCTGCAAGACAAGGGACACCACAAACCTGAACAGGCTTTGGGTTTTTTTTATTTCCTTATCTCACGTCTTGAAATTATTACCCAGTCTTTATTTTTCTCCTCTGCTTTTCCTAGTTCTGTTCCCACACACATCTGATTTGTAGGAGTTGGGAAGCGTAACTAGGAGTAAGCACTGAATGATGTCCTATTTCCCTATAAATAGAATATTTATAAGTAATATATATACAGAACATTTATTTCCATTATATATATTTATTACTCATAAATCCTTGAAGGGTGGGCGTCAGGAGGATGGGGCCAGGCTTTTTTCAGTGGACAAAGACAAGAGGGAACGGGCACAAACTTGTCCATAAGAAGTTCCATCTGAACCTGAGGAGGAACTTGTTCCCTGTGAGGGTGTCAGAGCCCTGGCAGAGGCTGCCCAGAGAGGTGGTGGAGTCTCCTTCTCTGGAGACATTCCAACCCCACCTGGAGACGTTCCTGTGGGTGGCCCTGCTTTGGCAGGGGGTTGGACTGGATGATCTCCAGAGGTCCCTTCCAACCTCATATCATTCCGTAATTCCCAAGGGACAGGCGATAGGACGGGAAGAAACAGCCTCAAGTTGTGCCAGGGGAGGGTTAGGATGGATATCAAGAAAAATTTCTTCACTTCAAAGGGTTGTCAAACATTGGAAGAGGCTGCCCAGGGCAGTGGTGGAGCCACCATCCCTGGAGGTATTTGAAAGCCGGGCAGACATGATGCTGAGGGACATGGATTAGTGATGGTTTTGTAAGTATTGGGTTGAAGGGTGGACTCCATGACCTGAAAGGTCCCTTCCAACCAAAACAATTCAATGATTCTATGATTTTTGAACAGCAAAGTCTTCCAAATCCACAGATGATCAGATCAGCCCACGTGGCAAGCAGCTGCCAAAGTCAACAGCGGGAACCTGAACACAGCCCGAGCCCTGGAGAAGAACCTGAGCGCCTTGGCCAGCACTTGGGTCATCATTTCTACCAGTCACCAGCAGGACAAGTCCTCATTTTCAGTCACCACCCAAACCCAGGACATCTGTCCTCCTGGCATCAGCTGTAAGACACAGAACTGCACCTCACTCAAGGCACACACTTGTAAGAACTTACAAATTCAGCAACCAAAAGGCATAGTGGGTTAGAAATCTGTAATTAAAGGGTTTAAAATCTATGACTTCATACATCAGTGCAGCCTCTTCCCAGCGGAGTTTTCAAGACAAAGCTGAGCACGCAAAGCTACTCCTTCAGCAGGATCTCCACCTCCCCTCCTTTCTCAATTCCAATCCCAAAGAAGAGAGAAGCAGGAGTTTCTAAACTCCTTACACCAAACACTGAGAGACTTTTTAGGTCACATCTGCCTGGAAAACAGCCCCCCTCTCCAAGAAACCTCCGAGGTGCAAGTCCCAGCAGATGTAGGTTTGGGAGATGGTTCCTGCCCAGCTCAGTCATCGCCCGCAGGAGATACAGACCCATGAAGAGCTCCATGACTTTGCAGGAACACAAAAGGAACTTGATTTTGGGAGGCTGAATCGTAACAGGCACAAATCTGTTCGTCCCTGCCCAGGGCAGGGGGGTTGGAACCCGGATGATCTTTAAGGTCCCTTCCAACCCAAACCATTCTGCCATTCTACGGTTCTACTTGTGCCTCAAAGACAGGAAAACTACTGATGTTACCATACCAACGTGCCTACAGGGCAAACAGGAGGAGACAGAACGTAGGAGAAATTCAAAACTAAACCAGACTTCTTCAAATTAATACGAGATTAATTAAAAAATGGCCCTGGTCACCACTTCTGAGTCCATCTAGTTTCCTATAAAACCTCTCCAGGCAATGAAAGCAAAGAACCAGTTTCCCAGCAGAAAGAGAAAACCCTGGGAAGACCGACTGGGTATTAGTATTTGGTGAAGGGCAGAAGAAAACCAGGAAAATCTCCAGGAGTTTTGTAACTGGCTCCCGAAAAACCACGTCGTTGAAGCCGACCACGTTTGAGTGGGTTTTATTTGTATTTTTGGTGGGTTTGGGGGTTTTTTTTTATGTTGTCTCTTGGGTTTTTTAATGAGGTTTTGCATTTAGGGCACCCTGTAAAAATCAGGGCCGGGAGCTTTCAAGTTTGCAGAATTCTCATTAATTATTATTATCATTATTTCCTCAGAGGCACCTTTGAAAAAAAATCCTTCTTAATTCAGTCTTCTGCCATTCTTGATGGAACAGGGTGTCGAGGGAAGATGTTCCCCAGCCAGGAAACCTCGCAGCAGAGAGGTGAGGTGATGCTGAGCTACCCTTACGACCTTTTCTCTATGAATTCCATCTTCCCAGGCTTTATTATTATTATTAGTATTATTTTTGTCACGTCTCCGTTCCGTATATGACAGCGTTTTCATACCCCTTGGGGCCCCTAAGGGGAAGGTTTTTGTTTGTCTGTAATGCTTGGTGGTGTATGAATAAATAAATAATAAAATAAAATAGGAGTAATTAATAATAAATGCTGAGTTTGTATTTTCAGCAGCGCCCTTCTCCATTGGCAAACTTTTAAAACAGGGCTGGGGATGCTTTTTATTTATTACAAAGGAAAAGGGAAAAAAAAAAAAAACCAACACAAAAGATAGAAAAAATAAGGATTTTTCCCTCCCCACCCCTACCTTTTCCCTGTGACCGTGTCACGGGTCTCAGAAGGCTGGATGGATGCGCCTTGAAATTTCCCGGCGTAATCAAGTCTGAATAAACATCAAACACCAGCATTTCAAACCCCGGGGAGGATTGACTGGGGAAGGGATGTGTACAGGAACCCAAGAGACCAGATCAGAACGGAGTTCTCTTCCATTACCTATAGGCATTGGGGTTTTTTTTTTTTCATGTTTTTTTCTTCCCAGCCCTGGCCCAGGGTACAAATCCCACCGGAAAATATATATCTGACCCACTGCCAGCTGGGAAAAGCAAATAGCTGCCCCTCTACGTAGAGCTCTGGGGAAATCTCCATTATAATCTTATGAGGGACTTCATCCTGCTACAGGAAAGCACAGTCAGGGTCAGACATCTGAGCTATGGATGTCCCATCCCTGAAAGCGTCCCATTCCCATCCCTTGAGGTACCCAATCCTCAGCCCCGAAGGCGCCCAGTCCCCAAGCCCTTGGAGGCACCCGGTCCCCCAGCCCCGAAGGCGCCCAGTCCCCAGCCCTGAAGGTGCCTGGTCCCCAAGCCCCGAAGGTGCCCGGTCCTCCAGCCCCGAAGGCGCCCGGTCCCCAGCCCTGAAGGCACCCGGTCCCCAGCCCTTGGAGGGGTTCAAGGCCAGGCTGGAGGGGGCTTGGAGCAACCTGGTGTAGTGGGAGGTGTCCCTGGCCAAGGCAGTGGTTGGGAACTGAATGGTCTTTAAGGCCCCTCCCAACCCAAATAATTCCATCATCTCTCCCACGTCACCAAGGGGGTCACCCCATGTCCCCACACCCGGAGGGGTGGGTGACCCAGTGCAGCTCTAAGCCTTCAGGCCAGATGAATGTATCCGAGGGAGGAACACAGCCTTCAACAAAGCCTTTGATGAGCAGAGAGAGGAAGGCAACCACGATCTGTTTAAGAAACGACCTTCAGAGCACCGAGGGGATGACGCTGCCGTGTGTGGTTAAACACTACACGTTCAGGAGGGATATAAAACTTCATATTTCAGTAAAGAAAGCTGGGATCAAGAAGGGCCAGCCCCTTTTTTTATATATATATATATAGATACACACATAGACCCATAGAGATACACGTGCACGTATAGAGAGATTAAATCTATACACTATATATAGCGTATATAGCTTCATTTCTTTCTCAAAACCCACACGACTTCCCCCAAATCTTTTCCCTGTGCTGAGAGTAAAACACTCCAGAGCCTTTCACGCGCTCAAGAGAGACGGGACTCTGAAACCCGTAGCAAACACTCCTGCCCCTGTAAAACCCATAATGAAAAAGAGTAATATTCCAGTCCTTTTCTTTTTCTTTTCTTATTTAAAGGAGACACAAAGGTGTTTCCACCCCCCCCCCAGAGCAGAAAGAAAACCAGCGGGGAAGTAAACCTGCTTAAAGAGAGAAGCACCTCTAATTTCCAACAGGAGGAGCCGCCTGGAGAAGTGATGTACGACTCCTGTCGGGAGCGCTTTGATTGATTATTGATTGCAATCATCTCCTCGCCGCTTCCCCGATGAAATTGGCTACAGCTCCTGATAAGATGCTGCGCCTCCCGCTCCCAACCAGATGCCCCAAGGCTTGGCTGGGTACACGCTGATGCTGCTCCCATCCCTGCTGCCCCATGCTCCTGGGTGACATTCCGGGTGAAAATCCCACCAGAGACCGTGCAAAGTCCCACCAGGAGTCGTCCCGTCCCCCCACCCCAAGGGTTGAGAGCTGCAGGAAAACCAGCATCCCACCTTCTTCCCGGGGCCTTTCCCATCCCAGTATGGATTTGACCAGTGAGGAACCACCGGAATGCCCACCTCTTCTGGGATTCTATACCTCTCAACCTCAGGAATAACTATTCAGGAATGAAATCCCTCTGCTCTGCTCTGGTGAGACCCCACCTGGAGTCCTGTGTCCAGCTCTGGAGTCCTCAGCACAGGAAGGACATGGACCTGTTGGAAGGGGTCCAGCAGAGGGTCATGAAGATGATCATAAGGACTGAGGAGCTCTGCTGTGAGGACAGGCTGAGAGAGTTGGGGGGGTTCAGCCTGGAGAAGAGAAGGCTCTGGGGAGACCTTAGAGCAGCCTTCCAGGATCTGAAGGGAGATACAGGACAGATGAAGAAGGACTCTTTGTCAGGGAGGGGAGTGACAGGACAAGGGGTAAGGGCTTTAAATTGGAAGAAGGGAGATTGAGATGAGATACCAGAAAGAAGCTCTTTGCTGTGAGGGTGGTGAGACCCTGGCTCAGGTTGCCCCATCCCTGGAGGGGTTCAAGGCCAGGTTGGAGGGGGCTTGGAGCAACCTGGGCTGGTGGGAGGTGTCCCTGCTCAGGGCAGGAGGGTTGGAACTCGATGGTCTTCAAGGTACCTTCCAACTCTAACCATTCTATGAATCTATGATTTCCAATGCCCATAAATCCTTGAAGGGTGGGTGTCAGGAGGATGGGGCCAGGCTTTTTTCAGTGGTGCCCAGGGACAGGACAAGAGGGAACGGGCACAAACTGGAACATGGGAAGTTCCATGTGAACCTGAGGAGGAACTTGTTCCCTGTGAGGGTGTCAGAGCCCTGGCAGAGGCTGCCCAGAGAGGTGGTGGAGTCTCCTTCTCTGGAGACATTCCAACCCCACCTGGAGATGTTCCTGTGGGACCTGCTGTGGGTGGCCCTGCTTTGGCAGGGGGTTGACTAAATGATCTCCAGAGGTCCCCTCCAACCCCGTATCACTAAGTGCTTCTGGCTCCAACCTGATTTAACACAGTTCTTCAACTGAACTCCAACTTTTCAAAGGCACCCAGTTATAAACAAACACCTTTATTTGTCCGTCACCCTTGTGGGATGGTGACAAGTAGCTGTCACATCCTGGGGACGGGCAGTAATTGGCAGCTGCCGGAGAGCACCACAAAGCACTGGATTTTACAATGACTCCAACTGCTATTTACACCGGGAACGGCACGAATAACACAGGGTCCAAATGCCAACGGGGTCTCAGTGCAATCCTTTACGCTAAAAGAGGGAAGGAAAACTTCCCAGCACCCATTATTGGCTATTCCTCATGTCTCACCTAAGTTTTCAGGGAAGTTTTTATATATATATATGTCATTTTTTAAGTATAGAATCATAGAATGGTTAGAGTTGGAAGGGACTTTATGATCACCAAGTTCCAACCCCACCCCCGGCCATGGGCAAGGAAACCTCCCACCAGATCCATCTGCTCAAAGCACACACACAAATATATAGATATTGCTTCATTTCTCTCTCCAAATCCAAATTTTCCCTCTTACATCTTTTCCCTGTTACTGCCCAAAGGCTGTAGGCAGGGAGGGGGTGCAATCCCGGCGCCCCTTCCGGCCATGTGTTCAGTACCCAGTCGTCCATTTAATTAGTAACACGTGTAAGAATTAATACACCCATTGAACGACTCCTGAACTCCAGGTTTTCCAACCACATTCATTTTCATTCACGTCGCTAACAAACGCTGCGATAAACAATGGAATAATACCCCATCAATTAAATATCATTAAGCTTAATAATTGCTTAAACTTGTCATCCATAAATCATGACCAGTAAACCATTAGGAACCAATTAATCATTAGTGGCATCGTTAAGTATGTTTATTTATAGAGTATTTATAGAAAAGCTAATCAGGTGGTAGGAAAGATTAATAAGGACAAGCTGGCAGAGGGAGGGAAAGAGCAGGGAAAGCTTGGATGAGATCATGGTGGAGAATAATAACCCTATCGTTAGATATATAGAGATATTCCATATTTTAGGAGGTAAAATCAAAATGTAGAGGAAAAAAAAATAGGAAGAAAAAAAAATCACAGCTCCTAAAGGCTTGGCAATACAAATAAAGCCCTTATTTACATTGAAATTTGATGGAGGGGTCTTCCTTTGTACGGCGGCAAAGTGTCTCCAAACCCAAGAGAAACCCCCCTGAGAATTCCCTGCGCTAAAATCCTAGGAAAATCCTAGCATGGATTTTCACCATCTTAAAGGCCTCATTGTGTTTTATCCTCTTTTTTTTTTTCCCCCCCTTTTTTTTTTTTGTAAGGTCAAAACTTCTTCCTCCAGCTCCTAAAATTCTTCCTATCTACGTGTTTTTATTTAAGTGTAAATATCCTAAGAGGTTTAGACCATGGGAGTCTAAGTGGAGACGGAGTGGGGAGCCAAAGAAGTGTCTGAATGTTAACTTAATTGAGTTTTATTCTTTTAATTAGACTTTCGGGTTTAAAAAACTAAAGATAAACTAAAGATAAACTAAACTTAAACTAAAGATAAACTAAAATAAAACTAAAGATAAAACAAAACACAACCAAAAACCAAACTCTTACTTGGGAACTAGGCTCTACGAATGGAACCATCTCTCCATTGATCCAGCGGTTGACGAGCCAACTCATCATCAAATTAAAAGAGCCCAGGAAGGGACCGTGGTCACGCAGAGCTGATGCCGTTTCATTTATTTCACCGTTCCTCCGGCCGCCTCTCTGAATATTTCTTCCCATATTTACGATGTGACACCTTATTATCTAAAGCCATATCACTACAGTGGCAGCCCTTTATTGGATTAATTAGAAAAAGCTCCATCATATACGAAGCCCAGGGCGGGGGGGTTGGAACTTGATGATCTTTAAGGTCCCTTCCAACTCTAACCATTCGATGATTCGATATTCTCCGCGCAGGTTAAAAGGAGTATGTTCAGCTTTTAGCCCCGGACGAGTAAAAATTCCATCATGAGAAGAAAAAGAAAATGGAAAAGCAGACTTCAAAAAAAAGCATAAAAAGCCACTAATTGCTCAGTTTTCCAGCTCTTCGCCCATTGGAAGAGCGCAAATTCTTGCGTTTCAATTTCCATTTTCTACCATCTCTCTTATTTCCAATTCAATCTTTCTATTTTGCAGGAAAGTCAACCCGAGTATGTTTTTGGAAAAGACATTTCCAATCCTCCTGACCCGTCGGCCCGCTACCAGCTTACGGCCCCTTGAATTTATCACCTTGAAAACAAGCGATTCCGCCTGTTCTGCCTAAAATCGTAGCAAACCCCAAGGAGCACACGGGCAAAAGGGCGGAAAAACCCAGTAGGGATGAAGGCACAAGCGACGCTGCGTCCGGCGTCGCCGAGAAGCACCGAAATTCTCCTTCTGTTGACAGACATGAACGCCTTCCTCGGCAAACCAAAACCAAACCACCCATATTCTGACATGAAACAGGTCCAACTGTTAATTGATACCTGGTTTATAAATCTGACGGCTGTTAAAGCCACGCGTTGCACCCCGAGCCCCCCAAAAACATGCCCACGCCTCTATTCATCGCTCTTTTTATTTTGACCTAAAAACCCCCAGCAGTAATCGCCAGAAAGATGCCACATCTCTTCTTGAATGGCAGCTCCCAATTTCCTTGCTATTCTCAACACGTAAAGTTCTGAAATATAAACGTGAGCCGCTGCCCTGACGCCCAAAAGCCATCAGCCTTGTATAAATCAGCACGGACGTAACGCTAATGCATAATTCACCGCTTGCAACGGGGCGCTTTGTTGAAAAATTGATGAAAATTGATGGAAGAGCCTTCTCCATCGTTGCACAATAAACACGGAGCCAGTAGCATTCCTAATGTGAAGGTAACAGCTGAGATTTACCCACCCTCTGAACATTTCCTGCGTTCGGAGAACGTACGGTTAAGATTTAAGGCCAGGCTGGATGGGACACGCTCTAGTAGGAGGTGTCCCTGCCCAGGGCAGGAGGGGTTGGAACTTGATGAACTTGACAATCTTGAAGATCTTCCAACTCTAACCATTCTTGAATTCTATGATTTTTTTAAGCGTCAGCAAACCCAAGCATTGAATCCAACGAGTTTTGACAGCTTTGCAAGAAATACTGCTGCTTTTTCCAGAGGTAATACCCAATTATCACCCGACAACGTTCCTTAGAACCGTTTTGTAGAGTAGAAAACTTTCAGTATTTCCCTGAGCCTGAGATGTAAATGGAAATGGTGGATGACATTCTACCCAGCCCCATATACTGATCATTGATACCATCACTAGCCCATCCAAAACCACACCGACGTCAAATTATGCCACAAGCAATAGCATTTAACGTCCAGGCCGCGTCTGCCAGCCTGACTACAATATCAGACTCTTCATTCCCTTCGAAATAAATTCGGGCCTTGCGCTACAAGGTTTGGGTTGATTTGAAGGGACCTAATTCATGAAATCAGTCAGAGAAATTGGCTCTTTTCCCCCTAAAAAAAAAAGTTCTACGGTATTTCTGCCCCGAAGAGCTTGGTCATCTTGAAGAGCCTCTATTGCTGTTGGCAGAGTTATATCCAGTTGGAAAAAAACACCTCATTTCTCTTGCAAACTCAATGAGGGGACAGGTATTTCGCCACATTTGACCAACACCTCACAAAAAGGGGTGCCCAAAAGAACCAAGGGTGATTCCGAGATCCTTTTAACAATTTCTCCACAGAACGTTGTAGGTGGAAATCACCTTTTTAAAGCTATTTATTTCCCCTAATCCAGATGGTTCAAAGTGAAAGATCGTTCCTGCCAATGGCACAGCCGGGCTTGCGCGGCCAAGTGCCTACGGAGACGCCGTGTCTACCTGGAAGAGCTTCAAATGGAAGAGAACAATCCAGGGTAGGAGGGGAAGGCAGGCATTCAAACCACAGTCCTCACTTCAAAGTGGGGAGTCAATTTATAAAAGCAGATTTGTCTTTTGGGGTTTTTTTTCCCCCCCTTTGTTCTAAAAGCATGTTGGAAAGGAGAGGGGGCGGGGAGGAATAAATAATTCTTAAGAGTGATAAAAATAAATGAGGTTGGGCTTTCTTGAATTTTCCCACTACTAATTTTTCCCCGCTATTCCCTCCACTTGGGAGTACCTGTGTCCAGCTCTGGAGTCCTCAGCATGGAAAGGACATGGAACTGTTGGAAGGGGTCCAGCGGAAGGCTACGGAGATGATGAGAGGGATGGAGCACCTCTCCTGTGAGGACAGGCTGAGAGAGTTGGGGTTGTTCAACCTGGAGAAGAGAAGGCTCTGGGGAGACCTTAGAGCCCCCTTCAATCCCTAAAGAGGCTCCAAGAAAGCTGGGGGGGGAGACGGGGACGACGGACTCTTGCTCAGGGAAGGGAGACATAGGACCAGGGGGTAGGGTTTGACACTGAAAGAGGGGACATGGAGCTGAGATGTGGGGAAGAACTTCTTTGGGGTGAGGGTGGTGAGACGTGGGTCAAGGTTGTTCCAGAGAAGCTGTGGCTGCCCCATCCCTGGAGGGGTTCAAGGCCAGGTTGGAGGGGGCTTGGAGCAACCTGGTCTGGTTTGAGGTGTCCCTGGCCATGGAAGGGGGGTTAGAACCCGATGATCTTTCAGGTCCCTTCCAACTCTAACCATTCTCTGCTTCTAAGTGCAATCATCCCTAGCAAAATACGCAGAAAACACGGGATGGCTCTGGACTTCAGGCCGAAATTCAGCTGTAACAACCACAAGCCAAGATATCACAACCATTAAACAGTGCCCACACCTTCCCATCCTCAAACCTGTTATCTTGGATGGGCTGAAGCAGCGTGATACCAGAGGTGATGGCATTACCACTGAGACCCGTTTAGAGAGAAACCATAAAAAAAAACAAACAAAAAAACCCCAACAACCCAACAAAACAACTTGTGTTTTCTTTCTCTGTCTGTCTCTCTCTCTCTCTCTGATGGCTTCCCTCCATCACGGTTCACTAGAAGTTCTTCATCCCCAAATGATGCCTCTTCCCAGCTGCCAGGAGGCCCCCAGCCGGCATGGCAATTAGCCAGATGTCAGCAGTCCTATTATCTCCATTCCTTCCTTCTACATTATTTAGGCCCTGCACGACAAAGAGAGAATTACAGCAGAAGATCCCACCAGGGCTCTGCTTTAGAAACCCCCCTGGAGCCCGAAGGAGGGCGGGGAAGAGATACCAAAAAGGATGCAGAAAGCAGCTAAACGCTTGTCCCCTTTTCCTCTTGGCACCCGAGGGCCGCTTCTTGAGCTCCTCCTCAAGAAGGGGAGCGGGTTGGGGAGATGAGAAAAGCAGAGTGAAGAGTTATTTTCCCTTGTCACACTCCCCTGCTGCTCTCCATGTTTTTCCCTGCCATCTCCCTGGCACAGGAGAGGAGCATCCGATAACTGGGGGGGACGGACGTGGACACGGGGACAGGCTGCAGGGAGGCACGGTCTCAAGCATCGCCTAGAAAACCCACTACATCAGTTATTACTGCTCTTTCTGACTTTTAAACCCTGCAAGGTTAGGATTTTCCACCTGCAGCAACTTCTTTGAGGAAAAACTACCCTGTCCTACCCACCCAGGGAGAGAGGAAAATCCCATATTGAAGACAAAAAGGGAAAACTCTCCAGTTTCGCCCGGCGAGGGTTTCCTTTCGCCTAGAAAAGCCACGTGGGAAGCACGGGGCCACGGTAGTTAGTATTTCTGGGTCATCATTTGGGTCATCAATTAATCAGTACTTCAAATGTCCCGACAGGCAATTAATCAGTGGCGTGAGCAGGAGATGGACTGCGGAGGGAGAGCAAATATGACAGCGACACTCTGTAAACACTCAGACTATGATTAATACCCAAAAAGCCACTCTCTAAAAGCACTTTTCTTCTTCATTTTCTTTCTCCTACGGAGCCTTTTATAGAGACCAAGAGATTTCTTTCTTTGCCCCCGACGTCTTCAACCCCACCCATGGTTTGAAATGAAGATGCCTCGTTTCCCCTCTTGCTTTCTTCCATCTCATCCCGCTGGAAGACCCAAAGAGCTTTAGCAACTCTAATGACCTGAACCTCAGGACAGTCCCGTGAGGAAAAGCAGCTTTTATTATTATTAATCCTCTGGGACAGGGAAATCATGGAAGAGAGAAATCAAGTGGTCCATTCCCAAGCTTCGATCCCACCCTGGCCAAGTAGAGCTGTGGCTGGGGGAGGGGACACAGACAGGGAGCTTTAAATCCAGAACTTGATTAGCCTGTTAGAGCTTCCAAACCCAGGCACAGCGATGTCTTCACATGGCCCCCGACATGGGTGACCTCTGCTTGAGGTGCAGCACGTGGACTGCACCATTTTCCCCGCAGAAAACCCCAGGGACATGAAGTTTTCCATGGTGGGTTCTCAGAAAAGCAACATACTCATCGTTACCTCCAGCTGTTGGGCCACCAACATCAGAAGGACATAGACCTGGTAGAGTTGGTCCAGAGGAGGCCACTGAGATGATGAGAGGGTTGCTGTGAGGACAGGCTGAGAGTTGAGGGGGTTCAGCCTGGAGAAGAGAAGGCTCCAGGGAGACCTTAGAGCAGCATTCCAGGATCTGAAGGGGGCTCCAGGAGAGATGGGGAGGGACTCTGGATCAGGGAGGGGAGCCATAGGATGAGGGGGAAGGGTTTGACACTGAAAGAGGGGAGATTGAGATGAGATTTGGGGAGGAACTTCTTTGGTGTGAGGGTGGTGAGAGCCTGGAAGAGGTTGCCCAGAGAAGCTGTGGCTGCTCCATCCCTGGAGGGGTTCAAGGCCAAAAATGGGGCTTTGAGCAACCTGGTTTGGTGGGAGTTGTCCCTGCCCAGGACAAGGGGTGACACTTTAAAGTCCCTTCCTAACCAAACCATTCTGTGATTCTATCCTGAAACACATGCACCATCTCCTGGGCTGGTTTGCTCTATCACGTCCCTAAACTTCTTCTGCCACCCACTGTGTGAACTGTTCCAGTGAGGGTGGCACAGCTCGGCCAACACGCTCTGCGTTCCCAATTCCATGTTTGCAAACCCTCATCCATCTGCCTGGCTGTGTTTGGAAAATTCAAGAAGAGGGGGGAAAAAAAGAATCCACGGAGAACTCACAGCCCATCTCCCGTCTTCTCACTTACTGGATTTTGACACATTTGACACGAGTAATTAGTTAAACCTGGTGGGTTTGCATGAAAAAGGAAGACAGCTGAACGGCAATCAACGACGTTATTAACCAAGCTGGTTGTTTCTCAACGTACCTGAACTATGGACATCTTTAGTTCTGATTTGCTGTGACAAGCGGTCGGAAAGGGACAGACCGAGACAACCCTGAGGAGCTTGTTACAATCTCAGTCACGGACAAACGCTAAAAGCTGGACAAAATATCTACATCTCTTGACCACATCATCTTACTTTACGCTGGCGGAGAAGCCTGACATCGCAGAAATACAAATCATGGAATAAAAGCACAGATTTACAGAATCCCAGAATGCTCTGGGGTTGGAAGGGACCTCTGGAGATCATCTCCTCCAACCCCCTGCCAAAGCAGGGCCACCCACAGCAGGTCCCACAGGAACATCTCCAGGTCCAGTTGGAATGTCTCCAGAGAAGGAGACTCCACCACCTCTCTGGGCAGCCTCTGCCAGGGCTCTGACACCCTCACAGGGAACAAGTTCCTCCTCAGGTTCAGATGGAACTTCCCATGGTCCAGTTTGTGCCCGTTCCCTCTTGTCCTGTCCCTGGGCACCACTGAAAAAAGCCTGGCCCCATCCTCCTGACACCCACCCTTCAAGGATTTCTAGGGGTTGATCACATCCCCCCTCAGCCTTCTCTTCTCCAGACTCCAAAGACCCAAGTCCCTCAGCCTTTCCTCACCACAGAGATGCTCCAGGCCCCTCAGCATCTTCATAGTCCTATCAAACCAACCTTCTAATCCAAACTGTTTAACCATTATATCTATTCTTTTCAGTTAAAAAGCTTTTCAGACGCTCATGACACTCCTTAAAAACCTCGAGTGACACCCACAGAGCGTGACAACCCCCAACCATCCCGTTGAACACATTTAACCCCCCCACCACCACCACCAAATTCATTTCCAACGCGCGGCTGCCTGCGGAAAACTGGAAAAGAATGACTAAAACATGGCCCCAGGAGCCCTGAACTTCTGGGTGTCACGGGTCTCACTCAGATCTGCTGAGACACCAAACGGAGGGACCAGGGTTGGAGGCCACCAGCCCAGGGGACACGGTTTTGAACGCTCCCAGATGGAAAAGCTCTCCCGTTACCCGAAATCCAGCTGCCAGCGCGGCCCCGCAGTACATCTGGCCACCTACCCCCAATCAATACCAGCTATTATGGGATGGGACTTTAAATGCAATTAGCTAAAATATCAATGATCCCCATACAACAACTGTCACTTCACATTACCTGTACATTTTATCGTCGGCGACCGTTCCTGAATATTTCATTGAAATCCCGGGGGTGGAGGGTGAGGGGTGGCTGAAGAGGGGGGTGATAAGGACCTGAAGTTACAACGAGGGCTGGAGAGCGAGCAAGAAGAGCTGACAAATTAGCACGGCCATTAATTGTGGCAGCATCAACAAGCTCTTTCTTGATGACACGTTTGGGGTTTTTTTTCAAGCCTACGGAGCACCGAAGTCTAATTTGCCGGTTCCCTCCTGAAAATATTTGCTGAAAAGCATCTATCACAGAGACAAACACAATTAATCCCAACCTCGTTGAGGCCACTCGAGCAGCTGACAAAACTGTTGGGAAATAGATGGCCCCGAGCGCCGGAGGGGGTGTGGGGAGGGACAGGGACATGGAGGGCAGGGGACATCTCAGCAGGGTGTTGGGGAGAAGCAGGAGACCTGAAGCACCCCTGACCCATGCTTGCCCTCACAAACTCCCCGTTTTTTTCCCCCATGATTTTTATATCTTGAAACTTTGGGGTTTTTCTTAGCATTCAGCTTAAACATTTTGCTGGTCTCTAACAGCAGTGGTCCCAGTAGCCTTCCAGTCCCTAAATGGGACCTACAGGAGAGATGCGGAGGGACTCTTGATCAGGGAGGGGAGAGATAGGATGAGGGGGAAGAGTTTTCAACTCAAAGAGGGGAGACTGAGATGGGGTTTGGGGAAGAACTTGTTTGGTGTGAGGGTGGTGAGAGCCTGGCCCAGGATGCCCAGAGAAGCTGTGGCTGCCCCATCCCTGGAGGGGTTCAAGGCCAGGTTGGAGGGGGTTTGGAGCAACCTGGTCTGGTGGGAGGTCTCCCACCCAGGAACATGGAACTGGATGGTCTTTAATGTCCCTTCAAACCCAAACCATTCTATGATTCCATCACATAACTGATAACATCCTCTCTACAACAACATTTTCTTTGTTCTAAGATCTTCTCGTGCTTCAATTTCCTTCTTCTAGCTCAACCTTTCCCTAAAGGTCACCATTCCCCAAACTTCTGAGTACTCCCCAAAATGCTGCAGATTGTCTGCAGAGCTTCAAAGTGCAGCGCCCCAACCTGAGCACCGTTTTCCAGCTGCGGCCTCATCAGCACCCAGTGGAAAGGAGAAACTCCCTCCCTCCCAATTTAACACAGCAGTATTTGTCTTGTCCACCACAGCATCGTGCTTTTGGTGACAGATCCACCATCTCTCCAGATCAGAGGCTGGCAGGGGTTGGAAGGGACCTCTGGAGATCATCTCCTCCAACCCCCTGCCAAAGCAGGGCCACCCACAGCAGGTCCCACAGGAACGTCTCCAGGTGGGGTTGGAATGTCTCCAGAGAAGGAGACTCCACCACCTCTCTGGGCAGCCTCTGACAGGGCTCTTGACACCCTCCAAGGAATTAAGTTCCTCCTCAGGTTTAGATGGAACTTCATGTTCCAGTTTGTGCCCGTTCCCTCTTGTCCTGTCCCTGGGCACCACTGAAAAAAGCCTGGCCCCATCCTCCTGACACCCACCCTTCAAGGATTTCTAGGCCTTGATCAGATCCCCCCTCAGCCTTCTCTTCTCCAGACTCCAAAGACCCAGCTCCCTCAGCCTTTGTCACTACAGAGATCTTCTAGTCCCCTCCATCATCTTCGTAGCCCCAGATCTCTCTCAACAACAGTGTGGTGGAGCCCAAAGTTCTGTCTACCCACGCTCCTGTAGGTTCTCTTACCTACACCTTCTTCCCTTTATTTCACTTCATCTTGGCAACTCGCTATCATTTCTCCAAGCCTTCATTCCAGTGTTAGATCTGGCTCCTTCCTCCCAGGTTTCTTCCCCAGCTGGTGACTGGTGACCCCTGCAGATCTGCTTATGGTGCTTTGCCATTTTACTTCCCTAGTCATTTAGAAAACGAGAGTCAGGTTTTATTCCCAGCTTTGTTGCTGACGAAGCCTTTGGGCAAATTGCTTACTCTGTTTCCTTGCTCGGTTGGGGGGGGTGGAAAAAGGCAGAAGAAACCAAAAAAAGCCAAAGAAAGCTCAGGAAGGTACAAACACCGGGGCACCCTGCGAGCTCCTGACCTGGGAGGAACCCAGAGGAGAACCTGAAGTCCTTGCAGCACACCCCACCTTCCTAAGGGCTTTAAACTCCACTGACTGGGCCCTGGTGTATTTTATCCCTTGGCCTAAATCCTTAAAGCATTAGAGAGCAGAGCAAGCCCGGCTGTGTGTACTTATTACACACAATATTTCTGTCTAGGCTTTATTTGGGGCAATCCTTTAATTAATATTATTATTATTAGCGGTATTTCACCAGAAAGTTTTCTGTTCGTCAGAAGAATGAAGATCCCGAAGATCAGCTGAAAACCTAACGAGCACACACTGTGACATTAATTGGGATGCTATTACCTGTTTTGCTATAAACACTGCTAATATAATAATACACCTCCAAGTCTCTCACTTCCAGCGAACGTTATTCACATTAATCATTTAATAATTATCGCGCAGACGTTCGGATCTTCTCCCGGGGTCTCATCTCGGGAGCTTTTATTCAGCGCCTCTGCTTAATTCAGCAGAGATTTTTGTTTTATTCTTTTCCAGCAGAAGAGGTGAAAATAGTGTCAGTGAACCCAAAACCACAGCAGGGGAAGGGAATGGGAGGGGGGACATATGGAAAGAAAGGGAAAAAAATTAAATAAAAGAAATAAAAATCGAGAAACATTAAGTTGAAGGACGGAAAATTGCACATTCTGTGCTCTTCTTCAAAATGAGGAAGAGTTGGACATCACTTCTGAGGTTCAGGCCAATTTGCAGAAGGCAACACAGCTCTTTAGATGCCTAAAACCATAGTTCTCGGGTCCATCCTTTCTCTCCCTTCCCCTTAGATCTCACTATGCTACAAAAATCCTCTTTTAACATCTTTGGAAGCTCCAACATCGCAGGAACCGAGAGGAAGAGGGAGGTAGGGACTGAACCCAAGGTCTCCAGTTCATGGGACAGTGCCCAAAGAGCTGAGGACACAGGGACTGAACCCAAGGTCTCCAGTTCACGGGACACTGCCCAAAGAGCTGAGGACACAGGGACTGAACCCAGGGTCTCCAGTTCATGGGACAGTGCCCAAAGAGCTGAGGACACAGGGACTGAACCCAGGGTCTCCAGTTCATGGGACACTGCCCAAAGAGCTGAGGACACAGGGACTGAACCCAGGGTCTCCAGTTCATGGGACACTGCCCAAAGAGCTGAGGACACAGGGACTGAACCCAAGGTCTCCAGTTCATGGGACAGTGCCCAAAGAGCTGAGGACACAGGGACTGAACCCAAGGTCTCCAGTTCATGGGACACTGCCCAAAGAGCTGAGGACACAGGGACTGAACCCAGGGTCTCCAGTTCATGGGACACTGCCCAAAGAGCTGAGGACACAGGGACTGAACCCAGGGTCTCCAGTTCATGGGACACTGCCCAAAGAGCTGAGGACACAGGGACTGAACCCAAGGTCTCCAGTTCATGGGACAGTGCCCAAAGAGCTGAGGACACAGGGACTGAACCCAAGGTCTCCAGTTCATGGGACACTGCCCAAAGAGCTGAGGACACAGGGACTGAACCCAGGGTCTCCAGTTCATGGGACACTGCCCAAAGAGCTGAGGACACAGGGACTGAACCCAGGGTCTCCAGTTCATGGGACAGTGCCCAAAGAGCTGAGGACATAGGGACTGAACCCAGGGTCTCCAGTTCATGGGACAGTGCCCAAAGAGCTGAGGACACAGGGACTGAACCCATGGTCTCCAGTTCACGGGACACTGCCCAAAGAGCTGAGGACACAGGGACTGAACCCAAGGTCTCCAGTTCACGGGACACTGCCCAAAGAGCTGAGGACACAGGGACTGAACCCAAGGTCTCCAGTTCACGGGACAGTGCCCAAAGAGCTGAGGACACAGGGACTGAACCCAGGGTCTCCAGTTCATGGGACAGTGCCCAAAGAGCTGAGGACACAGGGACTGAACCCAGGGTCTCCAGTTCATGGGACAGTGCCCAAAGAGCTGAGGACACAGGGACTGAACCCAAAAACATGTCCTGAAGTGCCACATCTACACATTTTTGGTTGATGGTGAAAGTTGTCCACATTCCCGGCGGTAAAACAACGCATTCAACACCTTCACGGCAGCACGGTCGGGACACCGAGAGACGAGGACAGCTCGGGTCAAGCTCTACCACAGGGTAAAACCAGCAATTATTGTGCTGACACAGAAGGAAAGGAAGAAAAAACTCTGACAGCAGCAGAAAAGTCCCTAATTGTCGAAAATTACCTACATATGCACATATGGGAGGTTCAAGCTTCTGACTCAGCCCAGGCCAGAGCAGCCCCGGTGCTCAGCCAAGTTAGCGAATCTCTTTCCTCCAGGTCAGGCAGCGAAACAGAAATGACTAAGAGAGAATTGCAAAAAGCCTAATGTGGTGTCTTGAGCGTGGATATAATGTAGCTTCACTAATGGAACAGGGCAGGAGAGGAACCGCTCCGCGTTCTCCGTGACGGGTCAAACACGCTCGCTGAGGGAACATCTGATGACCGGTGTCCGGCAGCTTTGTGTTCCAGGTAGAGGGTGAGCTCGGGAATCCATGTGTGCCCCACACCCTCCCAGATCCCTTCTGCAGTGAAGTGTCAACCCTAGGTTTAGGAAACTGAATTAACTCCTTACTCGGAAGCTCTTGCTCAGCCTCTACAGAAAACAAATTCCCTCTGCACTATTCCTAACAAATAATCATAGAATCATAGAATGGATTGGGTTAGAAAAGACATTAAAACCCATCCAGTTCCAACCCCCTGCCCTGGGCAGGGACACCTCCCACCAGACCGGGTTGCTCCAAGCCCCCTCCAACCTGGCCTTTGAACCCCTCCAGGGATGGGGCAGCCACAGCTTCTCTGGGCAACCTGGGCCAGGCTCTCACCACCCTCACACCAAAGAAGTTCTTCCCCACATCTCAGCTCCACCTCCCCTCTTCCAGGGTCAAATCCTTCCCCCTCATCCTATGGCTCCCCTCCCTGATCAAGAGTCCCTCCCCAGCTTTCCTGGAGCCCCTTTAGCGACTGGACAGGGTTTGAAGGTCTCCCCGGAGCCTTCTCTTCTCCAGGCTGAACCCCTCCAACTCTCTCAGCCTGCCCTCATAGGAGAGGGGCTCTCAGCACCTCCGTGACCTCCTCTGGTCCCACTCCAGCAGGTCCATGTCCTTCTTGCATCTTGATTTTCCCGGGGTGCCTTTTCCCAATCACTGCTGTGTACATCCTACGTCACCCAGCTAGTACTTTTTTCCTCTCTCTGGGGCTGAACAAAAGAAGAAACACTTGACAGCTCTGCCCTTGGCACATCGAGAAATCCACTGCTCTCTTCTGGAACGGTGGCCATCAGAGGAAACCGGGGAGACGTTGGCAAAGGAGCAGAGAGGGATATCATTCAGGACGTGCCAATGGAAGCGGCATTCAAATCCAGACAGACTGACGCAGTCGCCGTTGCGCAGAGAACAGAGCAAGAGCTTGCAATTCCAATTTAATTTAATATTCTTCAAAACCTAGAAGCTGCCAGCTCCTCAGCCCAGAGAGTACCTGANCCCCTCCAACTCTCTCAGCCTGTCCTCATAGGAGAGGGGCTCTCAGCACCTCCGTGGCCTCCTCTGGTCCCACTCCAGCAGGTCCATGTCCTTCTTGCATCTTGATTTTCCTGGGGTGCCTTATCCCAATCACTGCTGTGTACATCCTACGTCACCCAGCTAGTACTTTTTTCCTCTCTCTGGGGCTGAACAAAAGAAGAAACACTTGACAGCTCTGCCCTTGGCACATCGAGAAATCCACTGCTCTCTTCTGGAACGGTGGCCATCAGAGGAAACCGGGGAGACGTTGGCAAAGGAGCAGAGAGGGATATCATTCAGGACGTGCCAATGGAAGCGGCTGAACTTCCAGCAAGTCCACCCGCAGTCGCCGTTGCGCAGAGAACAGAGCAAGAGCTTGCAATTCCAATTTAATTTAATATTCTTCAAAACCTAGAAGCTGCCAGCTCCTCAGCCCAGAGAGTACCTGAGAGCTGTACCTGGCTATAAAGCACAACCTACTCCCCGGGACCTACGTGAATCAGCCCTTGAGAAATTCAGCTGCAAAGAGGAGATAAAGGGGGATAAATTCCTGCCTGTCTCGGGCACTTTCACAGAATCAGGGAATTGTCAGTTGAAAGGGGCCTCTAGAGCTCACCCAGTCCCACTCCTCCTGCTAAAGCAGGGTTGCCCAGAGCACATCACTCAGGTCTCCATCCTGGTGGGGCTTGAAGGTCTCCAGAGAAGGAGACTCACAACACCCTCNGTGCTGAGTAGAGGGGGAGAATGACCTCCCTGGACCTACTGGCCACACTCTTCCCTACACAGCCCAGGATTCCCTTGGCCCTCTTGGTCACAAGGGCACATTCCTGGCTCATGGAAATTTACTGTCTATCAGGACACCCAGATCCTTCTCCTCTGAACTTCCAGCAAGTCCACCCCTAACCTTTATTGGTGCCTGGGGTTCTTCCTCCCCAGGTGCAGGACCCTCCACTTGCCCTTGTTGAACCTCACGAGGTTCTTCTCTGCCCAGCTCTCCAGCCTGTCCAGGTCACACTGAATGGTGGCACAGCCCTCTGGACTGTCAGCCAACCCTCCCAGTTTGGTATCATCAGCTTTCATACCCAGATCGCTTCTATCTGCCAGATACTGATTCCAGGTGCTAGGAATCATCTCTCCCCGCTCCAAAATGATCATGTGGGAAAGGATTTACAGAAGTGCCAGGTTCTCAGTAATAAAGAGCTGCGCTCCGACGGAAAGGCACCACATGACAGGCACGTTACCTGTCAGCATCAGAAGGAAATGGGAATTAAGCACAGAGCTCACAAAACCTGGCAACCACAAAAACCAACCTTCCTCTCCCCATTTTTCAAAGGGAAATGACACTAAGGTGATGGTTGGCTTAATTACCCGACGCCTAGTGACAAAAATGAATCGGGAGCGTGACACTGTGAAGGCCAAAGGTCTTCCCTGCGGGGATGAAGTGGGCTGTTGGAGACCCATCAGAAGCCTACCATGAAAGCGGGGAGGATGAAAGAGCAGGGTTGTCCCTCCCCTTGAGGAAGGTGGAGAAAACAAGATGCTTTCAGGTGCTCAGAAACCTCCACAAAACCTGCTCAATAGGAAGATGGAAATGGGAATACGTAGGGACTGATGACTCTGGAGGCCTCCACGTACCTCCCCCAAAGTAGGTGATGTACCAAGCCGTGTTGTGTGACTAAAACTCCAGGCAATATCCCATCAGAGCACCAGGAAGGGTCCTGCCAAGCCTGCTGCTGGAAAATATTACGCCGTATACACGTGGCAGGCAGTATTTTCTGTCCTCCTCTCGGCATAACGAGCTTGGATTAAATCATCTTCTTTATCTGTGGATAAATTAGCCTTGGGCTGAGCTTTCCAACCAGTTCACGTTCATCACAAAAGCTTGAGCTACGGTAATTCGAGGAAGAAGAGTGTATGACCTTGGCCCTGTAGCCTTTCCCAGCAGCCCAAAGGCTCTGGAAACCATTGGGTACCTCCAGGCTTAGCCCTTCAAAGCCAAGGACCATTTGCACCCACATAGGCACCTAGTCCATCCCAAGGACAGGGATCTCATGGAATTTCAGAGTTGGAAGGGACCTCTAGAAATCCTATATCTTATGCATATAAGAAAGAGAAAAGGACCTCAAGGTCTAACAATGAGGCAGGAGGGAGGGTTGTCAGCCCACCCCTGCTCCACTGACTGCTCAAGGGGTTTGGACTTCTTGTTCAAGACCCACCACCTGCACACAGATGAAGTCCCACCTTGATAATATGCCTGGACACGATGCCCAACATATATTCTGATTGTATTTTGGTGTGTTTCTATTTAGCAGCCACCACTGGGCAGAGATGCTACGCCTGGGAAACAGGAAAGATGGTCTATAAAATGGAACCTTGAAGGCTATTCCTTCCATTTTCAAGGGCAAGAAAGCACTCGTACAAGAGCGCTGAGCATTTAAGGATCTGAAGTGCTAACAAGGCTCCTGAGAAGAGGATCTGGCAAGCAGAGGTTGAATCTCTTGCTCATGGCCAATTCAAGTCAAAAAAACACCAGCCTTTAGAATCTGGAATGAATGGAGTAACTTTCCCTTTTAGGATGACCATATAAAAGCTGGGAAGGATTTCTGGCAGTCCAGGAATGACCACCCCCAGGTCTCAATGCAGCCAGAGACACAGACCACACTCTGCAGGAACCAGTCTGTGGAGCAGGAGGTGGGGAGACACCTCTCCAAAGGAGAGGACATCCTAGACCTTGCCTTGGGAGGTGCACAAACGGAAGGGGATGGATCCTGACGCAGAGAGAAAGCAGGTCCACCTTGGAGAGGAGAAGAAATCCCCTCCAGAACTGGGAGATGCCCTACAGCCTTTGTGCTGTTTGTTCACCCAAAAGTAGTGGCACCTTACACTGCTAACAGCACCCAGAGCACCTCAGGAGATGGGTCTCCCAACTCTCCCGTTGCCTTGCACAGAAAATACAGTCCCAAAATACGGCTCAAACCCCCTTCTTTCCAGTGCTGCTCAACAAGGATTCCTGCAAATTGGTTTCCAACGGAGTTAGGGTTGTTTCTTCTGACAGGATTTTATAGTTTAGATTTCTCTAGTGTGACACTCAAAAATAAAAGGAAAAAAAAAAGAGAGAGATCTCAGAAAAGGCTGGTCTGTGCATCCCCCTCGTTTAGTTCTTGTTTGCTCAGGCATAGAACTGTAGCAATTCCATCTGGGAGTGCAATTACATTCCTGTTCCTGAGCTTATACACAACTTCAAGAGTCTGAAAGTGCTTTGGTTTCGTAGTATGAAGAATACATAAATGATTATTTATTTTTTTTCCCTGGCAAAAATCCATTATTGTATCAAGCATGACATCTGTAAAACCATTTTCTTTTCTTTTAGTTCACATTAAGCCTTAAGGGCCAGCGCCTCCTTCACCAAATGATAAATCCCCATAAATTAAATAGGAAGAAGCAAATTTCTATGTTACAAATCACATCCTAATTTGTTAATCCATTACACTACCTAGTCAGAGATTCGCCGTTCCGAGCCTTCATTTGCAATTCATGAATATTTCACGTGCACCCAGGCATTACCGGAGGAAGGGCTGCGCCGCGTTGTTGGCAGCCGTTCTACAGGCATCGCCTGCGCCCGTAGGATGGAGAAAATAAAAGGTGGGTTGTCATTCTGTTGAGTCGGTGAAAGGAAACCACAACACTTGCTCTCTGTCACCTGCAATGATGCTCCTCGGCACGGAGAGACGGGAAAATGAATGACAATTATGTCAGTATTATACTGTCGCTATAGAGGGGGGAGCACGGTACAGGTGGAAAACCTCCTACTGAAGCGTGGCGACGATCACTGGGAAAGGGAGCAGGTGTTTGGAGAGATTCTCCCATCAACAAAACCAGTCCCTTGTCAAAGAAGTGTATGGAATCATAGAATGGTTTGGGTTGGAAGGAACCTTGAAGACCATCTTGTTCCAGCTCACCTGCCCTGGGCAGAGACACCTCCCACCACATCAGGTTGCCCAAAGCCCCCTCCAACCTGGCCTTGAACCCCTCCAAGGATGGGGCAGCCACAGCTTCTCTGGGACAACCTGCAATATGGTCCTCTGTTCTTGATTCAGCCCATTTCTCAATATCACAGAATCACAGGGATTGGAAGGGACCTTGAAAGATCATCCAGTCCAATCCCCCTGCCGGAGCANAGAAACATGGGGAAAGAAACCCCAGAGCAAGGAAATTACAGCATAACCTGCTGGTGAGAGTCCCAGGGAGACTGGAAGAGCGTTCATGTACATCATTATCCACCTGCCCCGGGGGGCAAAAACACTTCTTTGCCCTAAAGAGCCCTGAGATGCATCCACTGCAACAGACATGGGGCTAAGGGGCTCCTCGCCTGGAAATCCNCAGACAATCACTATCAAAACAACGAGGCCACCTATCACCTTCTCAGGCAAGTGGATGTGAAAGCATCAGGGGGAAAAACCCAGCTACCAGCTTGCAGGAGAAAAGCTTTTCGCTTCTAATGGAAAAAAATACAATATAGGAATTTAATATCTACTGTGTAGGTTTGGTAAAACCCACCCCATGCAGCAATCTGCCTCCAACAACTGATGGGGCTTGACAGGTCAGAAGAAACATGGGGAAAGAAACCCCAGAGCAAGGAAATTACAGCATAACCTGCTGGTGAGAGTCCCAGGGAGACTGGAAGAGCGTTCATGTACATCATTATCCACCTGCCCCGGGGGGCAAAAACACTTCTTTGCCCTAAAGAGCCCTGAGATGCATCCACTGCAACAGACATGGGGCTAAGGGGCTCCTCGCCTGGAAATCCTGGGCTCCTCTTGGAAGCTCCAGGCACCTTTGGACTTGCTGAGCCCTCCGAGACTGGCTTCCCACAGGGAAAAAAAAAACCCCCACAAACCAAAAACCAAAACAACAAAAAGAGCAGTGAGACAACATGAGCAGCCCCGTGCTTGGGAATGACCCCGCGATACCCAGCCAGATTGCACGGGGGCAACTGAGAAAACACCACCCCAGACGCTTCACAGATTTTCTATTCCCAGGCACTCGCCACCCAGCAGGAATTGGGACAGGGATGCAAGTGCCAGCTCTGAAAACACTTCAGGAACAAGGNCCCAGCTACCAGCTTGCAGGAGAAAAGCTTTTCGCTTCTAATGGAAAAAAATACAATATAGGAATTTAATATCTACTGTGTAGGTTTGGTAAAACCCACCCCATGCAGCAATCTGCCTCCAACAACTGATGGGGCTTGACAGGTCAGAAGAAACATGGGGAAAGAAACCCCAGAGCAAGGAAATTACAGCATAACCTGCTGGTGAGAGTCCCAGGGAGNGCTCTGAAAACACTTCAGGAACAAGGCAGACCAAACACCACGACTCTTTTCCGAGGCCAACCTGCTCTTTTTCATCATAGAATGGTTGGAGTTGGAAGGGACCTTAAATATCATTCAGTTCCAACCCCCCTGCCATGGGCACGTCCCACTAGATGAGGTTCAGGTTGCTCCAAGCCCACCTGGCCTTGAANACCTGGCCTTGAACCCCTCCAGGGATGGGGCAGCCACAGCTTTTCTGGGCAACCTGATCTCACCACCCTCACACCAAAGAATTTCTTTCTGGTATCTAATCCAGGTCTCCCCTCTTCCAATTTAAAACCATTACCATTCTTGTCACTCCCCTCCCTGACAAAGAGTCCCTCCCCAGCTCTCCTGGAGCTCCCTTCAGATCCTGGAAGGATGCTCTAAGGCCTCCCCGGAGCCTTCTCTTCTCCAGGCTGAACAACCCCAACTCTCACAGCCTTCTTGGAGGTTTTGGAGACACCTACTCGTCCCCTCTGCTCCTGCAGCAAGAGACTCACTTAGAATCATAGAACAGGTTGGGTTGGAAAGGACATTAAAACCCATCCAGTTCCAACCCCCTGCCCTGGGCAGGGACACCTCCCACCAGCCCAGGTTGCTCCAAGCCCCCTCCAACCTGGCCTTTATTATTATCATTAGTTGGGCAAGAGTGGCTTATTCTGGCTACGGCTTTACGTCGAATCCTGGATGCCTCCCCAGCATCTCTACATCCCCACCCCTGATCACTTCCACCGTGTCTCTCCTGACATGAAGCACCAACTCCTGCATCTCAAATAAAAGCAGCACATGTCAGGAGGATGTTAGGTAGTAGTATTTTTTTTTTAAAAAAAAGAAAAAAGCTGTTTAAAATGGTTGGCTCCAATCAGGATTTCCAAACCACACCGAGCACCTAACGATGACTGTCACTGCTGCTGAGGCCAGTCTTTATTCTTGTTAAGTTTGCAGGCCCTTAATTATTGTCTTTAGAGGCAGCAGAAAGCACAATCGTGCCCACACGCGCTCTCAGCGTCAGCTTCTCTCCTCCAGCTCCTCTTTGATACATCTAAACCTCCAACCTCCGGCAAGACAGGCTTCGGAGAGGAGACCTCTTCATCACAAAGCTGACACGCGCCACCTTAAAAAAGAAAGTCTTTCTGGCGAACCAATTTTAAGTAAATATTGGAATTTCAAGTGATGAGAAACAGATTGGGTGTTGCCTGTCAGAGCCCCCAAAGGCCACATAATAAATGGGTAGGTAACAGCAGCTCCGGCTCATTGAAATGCAGACGTTATTCACTGAGATTTCATATGCACGCCTTACTCTCCCCACTGCCTCCTTAACAGATGTCAATGAATCCCATCTACACGCTGGGTGAAACAAAGTGCAAATATCACTGCAAAAAATCAGAGGGGGGTGTTGGAGACAGGAGGCTCAGCCCTGAGCATCCCTCTATCTCCCGGCTCCAGAGAGTCTGCCCTCCTACCCCAGCAGGAGATGCTCCCCCCCCCCGGCAACCCCTCGCCTGCCCACGGTCCACGCAGACACTAGAAGTTGAATTATTCAGTGTTGTGACTCAAAAAAAAAGATCAGGCGAGACTGTGTGCCACCAGCAAGGAGCTGCTGAGAGCATTCCCAGTGTCGAGCACTGTCTGAACCAGGTATAGACCAACCAATTTGCTCCTTGTCCTGTCCCTCCGGTTTCTCACGGACCTACCCCAGGCCTACAGACCTCCCTGCCTCACACACCAGGTTTCTTCTGGTCCAACATGTTATCTCTTCACTGAAGCCAATGTTTTCATCGCTTCACGCCAGCAAAGAACCCAGCAAGCTATTTAATTTCCATTCCAGGACTTGACTCTTTCTTGTGTTCAAATATAATGAAGTTCTTTTCTGAAGCTGCTATGAACGGCCTTACCCTGAACCCTCCACAGGTTCAGATGGAACTTCCCATGTTCCAGTTTGCGCCCATTCCCTCTTGTCCTGTCCCTGGGCACCACTGAAAAAAGCCTGGCCCCATCCTCCTGACACCCACCCTTCAAGGATTTCTAGGCCATGATCACATCCCCCCTCAGCCTTCTCTTCTCCACACTCCAAAGACCCAAGTCCCTCAGCCTTTCCTCACCACAGAGATGCTCCAGGCCCCTCAGCATCTTGGTGCTCCTCTGCTGTCCCCTCTCCAGCAGTTCCCTGTCCTTCCTCAACTGGGGAGCCCAGAACTGGTCCCAGTGCTCCAGATGGGGCCTCCCCAGGGCAGGGCAGAGCAGAGGGGGAGGATGACCTCCCTCCACCTGCTGCTCACACTCTTCCTCATGCCCCCCAGGACACCATTACCCTTCTTGGCCACCAGGGCCCATTGCTGCCTCATGGGCATCCATCCTGGTGTCCACCAGGACTCCCAGGTCTTTTTCCTCAGAGCTGCTCTCCAGCAGGTCACCCCCAACCTGTCCTGGTGCAGGGGGTTCTTCCTCCCCATCCCTGATGGGATCCTCCTGCCCCATTTCAGCAGGTTTGGGTGCTTTGCGGAGCAAAGGCGAGCTCCATGGGTGAAAGGCGGCTCTGGGTACAACCTTGTTAACCAAAACTACCAGAGTGCTGTAAGCACACATTTCCAGCATTAAAGCCTGATTATTTTTTGGTTTTTTTTTTACTAAACTCAGCAGAAGTGAACATAAATAAATTACTTGTGTTTGTACAAAGGAAGAACTTGCCAACTGAGATGTGCAGTGACATGAACGGGACCCAATATTCCCAGACGAGGCCTCACCAGGCCTCTCCCTTAAAACAGTGAGAAAAATTAATGGTAGTTAATTACTAGTGAAAGTCAAAGGTTACTGAAAACCTCAAAAGCTATAAACATTCAAAGATTCATTTCAAACATGAATTTAGCTATAAATCAGGATGAGACCCTCCAACGTACTCACATGGCAGCAGAGCAGGAGCAAATGAGAGGGCCTAGGGCCTGGTTTCTCCCTGAAATCCTTGGCGTGATGGCTAACGAGTCTCACCTGGCCACAAGAAGCTCTAATGGTAATGCAGAGAGGTCTTGCAGGTGATTCCAAGATTTGAGGCAGGTGGCTCCAGCATCTACCAAAGCTGCTGGGAAGAACCACCACCTTCATCAGCTAACCCCATCCTGGGGGTGCTCTGTGCTCCTACCAACCAAAACACGGTGTGGCCACAAAACAATCCTGACCACGGAGAGAGTTCCCGTGACTCTAGATCTTTTCTTCTGGCTGGACCACCTTCATTTACCCCCCCAAACCAAACAGAAAATTCAATTAACGACAAGAAACCTCCTTGAGTTTGCTACCCTCACCTTAAAACTACAGAGCGTTTCTTAATGAGCTTTTTACAGGCCTGATGCCCTGGGTCAGAGCTCCACCAGTCGCTCAAATCCCTTCGCTCCACGGCTTTTAGCTCATAAAATTGCTCTTATTGGTACACAGACTAAGAGCACCATCCAGGGAGGCATCTCTGAAGGTATACAACCCTCCGTAGAGGCTCTTAAAGCCCCAAATTTACTGCTACCTCGCGCAATGCTGACGTTTTACCACCTTTGTTGCCGTAAAATATTTTCCCGGTCATTATGGAATCCAACAATGTACTGTAAAACCCATTATTTAGGCTAGAGAAAGCCATCAAAAATAAAAATAAAAAATAAAAATCGAAGTGATTGAGAGGTGGAGGTCACCCACAGGATGTGGGTGCCAGGAGCATCCCCAGGTCTCAGGCTGCCGCTGGGACAGAGGTGCATAAGAAGAGCATGTTTTGAACCATGTTTCAAAGCTGTTCAGCATCGAAGAGAAAATGTCAAGACTCGACGGTCCAGAGGGAGCGAGAGCTGGAGTGTAACTGCAGTCCTTTTACAGAGGAGGAAAGAAGAGGGAGTCCCAAGGCTGCTCCAGGAATTGTTAATAGATTTTTATAAAATGCCAGTTTAAGGTACGTTGTAAAAGCAATTTGTAGTTGAGATGCCAGCCACAATCTGTCCAACCTTTGGAATTCCACAGAGATCTGGGGTACAGAGGCTCTAGGCAACCTGAGTTTTGGGGTGTTTATTATCTATTTTGGATACTGGCTCCTAAGCCCCACTGGAGATGGGCACACCCCAGGGTGTGAGGTACCCCACAAAGCTCAGCTTGGTGTCTGCGATGCTCCAGGGCTCTCTGCGTGGCAAGTGGCCACTTTGGTGGTCCCCACGGCTGGCTCTGCCAGGATGAAGAAAGGGACCGCATCCCTGCTCTTGGGCAGCACTAGGAATTGGGTTCAGATTCCAAATTCTTGGAGGTTTTGGAGACACCCACCTGCCTCCTTCTCTGCTCCTGTGGCAAGAGACTCACTTAGAACCATAAAATCATCAAACATGTTGGATTGGAAGGGACCTTAAAGATCATCCAGTCCCACCTCCTGCCACGGGCAGGGACAACTCCCACCACACCAGGTTGCTCAGAGCCCCCTCCAACCTGGCCTTGAACCCCTCCAGGGATGGAGCAGCCACAGCTTCTCTGGGCAACCTGGGCCAGGCTCTCACCACCCTCATGGGGAAAAATTTCTTCCTAAGATCTATCCTAAATGTCCCCTCTTATCAGTGTCAAACACATCCCCCTCATCCTATGGCTCCCCTCCTTGATCAAGAGTCCCTCCCCAGCTTTTTCCTGGAGCCCCTTTAGGGACTGGAAAGGGGCTCCATGTTCTCCACGGAGCCTTCTCTTCTCCAGGCTGAAAACCTCCCACTCCTTCTTGGTGCTGGTTGAGACTTTCCTGATAGGGACGCAAATGATCTTAAATCCTCTGGCAGATCACAAGGCTTACATTTTCTAATCCTATAAGGAGATAGCCAGAATAATTTTGACATAGTTCAAGAGGTCCTAGTTCAAAGTCTTCAACACACCTATTACGGAATATCTGAGACTTACAAAGCCAAACGCACACGGATATTTGCAGAAAAATCCACGTGAGCAGCTTTAATAGTTCACAGGCTGATGTTCCCCACAAGCACTGAAGCTCTGCTAAACGCTGTGCTATGGCAAAGAGGAACCGCTCCTCGTTGGCTCTTCGGCCTCCGATACAACATGAGCAATGCCCTTTTTCAACCTCGTTAAAAGCTGCTGCTATATAAATTGCTGGATCTATTAGTGTATCTTAATTACGGCACCTTGAGCGGCTCTTTGCCTCTTCTGGGACAAAATTGTCATGATTTATACTATACTAACAATGATATTTTTACATTAGTAAGCAATTAAAGGGCTAAACAGCACCCACGGGAAGCCTAGAAAATCTTGGAAGGACCACCATCATCCTGAGTTATTTCTAGTCGAGTCGTATTTACAGAAACCTTATGAAAGAATAATACCTTGTCAAAATATTTGCAGTCTTCGGAAGGAATGAATGTATGTATAAAAAGCAGCGTTCGTGGCTTGAATTTATGATAAAAGGAAATCCTAAACCTAAAGGGACTGGGAGTGGGGTGGGGGGGGGATGTTTCATGGAGCATCAACGGGAAAAAAAGGAGTCATAGAAATAAAGGAATCCTTGACTGGTTATGGGACTACGAGAGGATTTCTTCTGCCACTGAAAACCCTTGTTGGTGGCGGGGGGTGGGAGGAAGGGACAACCATTAGAATTGCTAGGCAGCGGGGTTTTGTGTTTAATAAGAAGTCCAAAGATGTGCCAACATCTCCAAGGTAGGAAACTTGGCTCTGTGCTTATAAAATCCAACTTCCGACAAACCTAAGCAGCAAGAAGCTGCAACTTATTACCCCAAATAGGTGTAACACCAAAAGCATCTGGAAAAATGTGAGGGTCATCACCAAAAAGTGAATTTGTGTACTCTACGAGACAACCATCTCACCGCCTTGGGGTCCTCTGTGGGACCGGTGCGCTCCTGCCATGGGGAAACCTTTGCTCAAGCACACACTGGTGCAGAAATTCACCCAAGATCCATAGGTAAAAGAAGATGTGGATGTCGGGCTCCTCCTCTCCCTCCATCTGTCCTTTGCTCTCAGTCCCAGTGCTCCCACCGATATGGGGACTGGGAGAGGGCTCAGAATTGTGGCCATGTACCCACATCCACTGGCCATGTAGGACATCATCCCCTGGGATTTCTACAGCCTTCCCAAGGATGGAGGATAGCATTTGATTGATGACGATGATGATGATGATGAAGAAACAGAAAGGTGCTCCTACACAAGAGGTTAATCAGGTTCTCAAAACACTCTGCTCATCTCCTCCTAGTACAAATGTAAAACGAGCCATTTCGATTGGCGGGGGAAATGTCACCTCCCGCATGAATTATGAGCTTCACACCGTCCCAGCGAGAAGAAAACCGTTCCTCCATTGCCCACCTTTCCAGAGAAACGAAATTTGTCCACTCTCTTCTAAAGCCTTACGTGTCCTCAAGTAGAAATACTGGGATGCAGGCGTGGATTAGGATTCAGTCTTTCCAATTAAATACCATCACCTTCATTTTATGGCTCTAATGGCATTTCAAGGAAGAATTCGGAAGGCCCAGTTGGAATTCATCTCAATCTAAACTAGCTCCCACTTCCCTGCTCCTTCTAACCAATCCAGTAAATATTCACTGGCCTCATCTTCCTCAAAATGATTCGTTTATTCAATTTAGCTCATATATAAATGTCACAGCCATCGGAATAACTGTCCTTTTCCCTTTTAGCCTTGGCTTCATCCTTCCATCCCTGTCTCCGGCAGCACAGAGCAATGTGAGAGGGTTTCGCTCGCTCCCGTTGCCCTAACTCCGCTCATCAGTGGTCTAACGGCGTGCAAGAGTTCAATCAGAATTCTCCTTAATTAATTTGGGGTTTGTTTGGGTTTTTTTTTTTTTTGGCTTCCTCCGTGATGGAGGTGCAACTGCAGTGAAAAATAGGTTTTAATTATCCAAAGCTTCCCACGGAATTTAATTAGAGCCGGGCGGTCCGGCACCCCACCCCTCACTCTAAAAAATTAAAGCTATTGGTTTCCCAAATGAATTGAGGTAAAAATCGCTGCTAAAAGGAAAGGCTTTCAGGGAAGAAGCGATGACCCTCAGAATTCAGTATGTAAATCACAGGGAAAAAAAGGAAAAGGAACAAAAAGAAAAAAGCAATACCCACTTTCCTCATCAATCTTACATATCCTAAGAGGCATTAACAATATTATATCTTAACTACCGATGCACAGGGCAAATATAATGGGCTGAAAGAGGTGATGTTATAGTGATGGTATCAAGAGTCTCATTAATAAAAAGAAAAAAAAAACACAAAAAACCCACAAAAAAAACCCCAAAAAACAAGAAGAAAAGCATGAAAGATGTAAAACTTAATGCCTCTGTTGTAGAAATGGGAAACGGAGCCTCAATAAATAATCCCCTCAGGCCCATCGCGGATTATTTGGCTCGCAAGGGATTTCTGGCAGATCAATAAATGCACAACCCGGGTGTGTGGCACCGTGGCCCAAAGTGTCTATGGGTTTTGAGCCCGGGATGACAAATCTCTGCGTCTTAATTCCCAACCTCTGTAATTTCCCAGCAGTTCAGACACTTCAAAGGGCGCTGCTTTGAAAGAGCTTTTCACCAAACGTTTGCAACCAGACCGAAAAATTTTTGGAAGAAAAAAATAAAACCAAAATGAAAAAAACTCAACAAATTTGCTTCTGATTTTTTAGTTGGGTTTTTTTTTTTTTTCCCCCAGCTAACCGTTTAGCACGAAAGACGGAGGTTTCGACGTACAAAGCCATGAATCTGACAACTTGCTGCACGGAGACAGGGAACACAGTGATTGTTTTTACAGCTCATATTGCTGTTCAACTGGAGACTCCTTGGAAATATTTGAAATACTAAGAAATAATGAATACNTTACAAAATGCTTTTTCTGTGATGGTGTGAATGTGTCAGTATCAAAAATGCTCAGTAAAAAGTATGAAGGTACCTGGGGACCACGCACCGTGATTTTCTTCTTCTCGATGCTTCAACCAGAGGATCAACATAAAATTGCCCTGACCACAGAAGGACCAAACAACGCAGCAAAGCAGCTTGCAGATGGTTCCAAGCCACCTTCAGGTGGCTGGAGGAAACACCAGGCTTAGGCCCAAGCAGAACAACGACATCCCAGAAAATGAAAAAAAAAACCTCACCAGTTTCTACACAACTCAAGGCAAGTTGAAGGCAACTGGGACAGGGTGCTCACAGAAGCTGTGCCTGACCCATCCCTGGAGGTGTCCAAGGCCAGGTTGGGTGGAGCTTTGAGAAACCTGATTTGGTGGAAGGTCTTGGAGCTGGATGATCTTTAAGGTCCCTTCCAACCCAAACCATTTCTGCGACTCTACAATAAGTAACATCGACTGTTAATCTGGGGGCAAAAGACCAAGGAACCTTAGTGCTTGGGGGTCATGAAACCTGTGAATTTAAAGCTTCCCAGATGTTCACTGAGTTTTTTAAGAGCTGTTCAATAATAAATCAGGGCAGAACGTGCCTTCTGCAATGCTAACNGGAACACAGTGATTGTTTTTACAGCTCATAGAGCTGTTCAACTGGAGACTCCTTGGAAATATTTGAAATACAAAGAAATAATGAATACGTTCCGGCCCATTTTAAACTGGGATGGGAAAGTGCTTCAATACATTGGCATGTGCAGGGCACACTGAGATTTCCCAGCTAAATGGGACACCTAATGTTGCCTGCTTCTAAAAATACACAGATGAGCAGCACATGCAATCACAACAGAGTGTACAGAATAACCACAAATCCAGCATATATTTTGCAGTGGAACCATGTAACGTCCCCACCCAGGTGACAAAAGCCAGTGGTGCCACCACAGGTGGTCACAGGAGGAGTGCTTTCAAGTATCCTTTTATTATTATTATTATTANAAACCTGATTTGGTGGAAGGTCTTGGAGCTGGATGATCTTTAAGGTCCCTTCCAACCCAAACCATTTCTGCGACTCTACAATAAGTAACATCGACTGTTAATCTGGGGGCAAAAGACCAAGGAACCTTAGTGCTTGGGGGTCATGAAACCTGTGAATTTAAAGCTTCCCAGATGTTCACTGAGTTTTTTAAGAGCTGTTCAATAATAAATCAGGGCAGAACGTGCCTTCTGCAATGCTAACACCTTATTGGTGGCTATTCAAGGAGAGTTTGTTATGCAAGGAGCGATCCAAGTCTCTCAGCTCAAGAGACACAATCTCTTTGGAGCCCCAAGTGCTCTTGCTTCAGGAGATGCATACGAAGATCATTAATTACTGTCTGTCCTGCAACTTGGCCATGGACCCGGCGGTTTTTCATCGTCTTTGGAGCACGTGGGTGGAACTGAGGGTGATGACGGTCAATTGTAACGGGCGGAAGCAGTAACACCGCTTTATTATGACCCAGGACAGGAGATGTGGTTATGAACTAGAAAGGAAAGAATTAGACCCTTCTGAAAATAAATAAACAAATACATACATCTCAGCAGGTTACTGACCACAAATATGTATTTTTTTTCCCTCACGATTTTCTGTTGAAATTCAGCATTTCCCAAGAGCACTGGAACTGGAAAGGCCCAAGCGAGGAAAACCAGCAGGTATTTTCACAGCATCATAGGATCAGAGAACTGTCCAGGTTGGAAGGGACCTTTAAGATCACTGAGTCCAATCATCTACCTAACTCTGGTAAAAACCAACAAGCCATCACTAAACCATGTCACTGAGCGCTGTGTCAACCCAGCTTTTAAATACCTCCAGGGATGGTGCCTCAACCACTTCCCTGGTCAACCCATTTTAAGGATTAATAACCCTTTCCGTGTAAACGTTTCTCCTGATATCCAATCTGGACCTCCCCTGGGGCAACTGGTTTCCTCTTGTCCCATCGTCTGTTCCTTGGGAGAAGAGTCCCCCCCTGGCTACACCCTCCTTTCAGGGAGTTGGAGAGAGGGAGAAGGTCTCCCTCAGCCTCCTTTTCTCCAGGCTGAACACCCCCAGCTCCCTCAGCCTCTCCTCACAAGACTTGTGCTCCAGACCCCTCACCAGCTCCGTTGCCCTTCTCTGGACCCACTCCAGCACCTCAATGTCTTTTTTGTGATGAGGGGCCCAAAACTGGACACAGACTCGAGGTGAGGCCTCACCAGTGCCCAGTCGAGGGGAACAGTCACCCCTGTGTCCTACTCACCACGCTGTTCCCGATGTAACCCAGGATGCTGGTGGCCTTCTTGGCCACCTGGGCACGCTGCTGGCTCATGTTCAGTCAAGAGTTGACCAACTCCTTTTCCCCCAGGCAGCTCCAGCTGCACCATGAGGGGGGTCGGTGTGTCCCATGGGGTTGTTGGACGGGTTTTGGACATTTTTTCTCAGTGTTAGTATCCTACTACCCCTGCAGGAGGCTAAATATACATAGTCCTTTCTCCCAAAGTCAGAGATTTAGTAGTTAAGCCGCATCTTTCTTCATTACGGTGCAGAAGCAGAGAAGGAAAGAATGAGTTTTAGAAGAAGCGTCGTAGAAAAAACCCTTAGTGTCACCTGGGTTAATGGCAAAAAAAAGCCATTAACTTCAAAGGAGAAATATTTCACTTTGTGTTTCTCTATGACCAGAAAAGCAGCATTCCATAACTACCTCATTCTGCCTGCTGGTCTCAAGGAAAGAAGGCAAACTCCAAGCCAGGCTGTGCCCCAACCCCAAAGCTGGTACCAGTTATTTCCCACTCTAGCCCAGCGGGGTGAAAATTGAACCCTCAAACCTGCAGAAGATGAGGCTCGCTCTGGAGTTTACAGCTTTCCCTGGAATTCATAGAATCCTGGAATCATTCAGGTTGGAAGAGACCCTTGGGATCATCGAGTCCAACCATCAGCCCTGCTCTACAAATTCCTCCCCTCCACCTTATTTCCCAACACCACATCTCAACCACTCTTAAATACATTCAGGGATGGGGACTCAACCCCCTCCCTGGGCGGCCTATTCCAATATTTCCGAGCGAAAACTTGGTGGGAATTAGAATCTGCTTTAAAAGTTAAGTCTGCATCACTGATTCTTAGCGGGGAAATGAGAAGCATTTATGAACAGACACAGCCATCATAACTGTTGATCAATGACAACCACTATTTACTGTGGTGCCTCGCGCTTTCTGCTCTAATTAGAACCTCCAGTGGTTTTCTATCAAAATACCTAACCCGACTGCTAATACGTTGGTTTTATTTGGCTTCCAATCACCATAAAGCAAAAACACCATTCCATCCTACCTAGGCATTTTAAAGCCCACATCATCTCCCAGCAACAAATCCAACCTTGACCCTGAACTCAGATTTACCCGCTCCATGCGGGGCTACCTCTTGCAGATTAATTAAGGGGAGTCGGTTTTGCCTCAAAGAGCCGGGTTGGCTTCTAACGACGGAAGCCAAAGCCAATCAAGGGAAGCCATCAGAGACATTGGCTCGACAAGCACGGAGGCAAGCCATCCTCCCCCCCGCCCCGTCACCCCAGATCAGTTGAATTTTCCGCTCGTTTTCATCGTTTGAAACTTAATTTGGCCTCTCCCACA
>VXBJ01006976.1:159420-169708 GCA_013400055.1 Nycticryphes semicollaris
ACCAGAGCCGGGGGGGGGGGGTCAGCGGTCCCTTTGTCCCCTTCCTCTCAGCACTGACCAAGTCCCTCTTGGCGAAGGAGCCCTGGGCTGATGTCCCCGTGTCGGGAGGCCACGTGGGCTGCCATGAAAATTCATCGCCGTCAGGAGATTGAAGGCCCAAACCGATGCTTTTGACAAGCCTGAAATCAGCAAATGAGGATGGCGAGGAGGAAAAGGCGTGAAACGTTGGCTAATTTGAATGGCTGGGATCTCTTCTTTCTCCGTCCCCACTTGTTTCTTTTTCATTTAAACGAGTGTAACAGTAAATGAATTGCTTTTATTTCCTCCTGCTAAGCCTATTAGGATTTAACTACGGAATGTTGAAGCAATTTTGTCCCGCTTAAGTTCCCTCCCTCGCTCAAGGCCGGGTTCCAGCTGTCAGTCCTCCCGAAGATTCAATGAGATTAGTCCTAAACGTTCTTAGCATCATTTCAAAGGTTGTAACCGCATTACTTCCCCAGACAAACTTGTTTTATCGCTTCCCTACGTCGCGTGAGAGGTCAGAGATGAACATAAGCGGGTTTGAGGCGACTAAAGTCTTCAAGACTGTGGCTCCCCAAGCAAAGTGCTGCTAAAGGTGCCTTCACGTGGTCTGCACCAGCCCCATCCGCGTACGCGGTTGTCAAGGACTCATTAGTTAATTGTGGTTTACGATGTCAGAAGGGAGAAAAAACTCACTTCCATAGGGCATAAGAGAAAACAAGGCCTAACCCTAATAAAATCAAGAACTCCAGAGACTTTGGAGTAAGGGAAAACACAACAGGGCCAGAGGAAACGGCCTCAAGTTGTGCCAGGGGAGGTTTAGGATGGGTATTAGGAAAATTGCCTCACCAGAAGGATTATCAAGTCTTGGAAGAGGCTGCCCAGGGCGGTGGAGGAATCACCACCCCTGGAGGTATTTAAAAGCTGTGGTGCTGAGGGACATGGGTTAGTGGTAGACTTTGTCAGCGTTGGGTTGTTGGTTGGATTCAATGATCTTAAAGGTCCCTTCCAACCTGGATGATGCTATGATTCTGTGGTAAGGGGCTGAAGGGACAACTCTAAACCAAGGCCACCACCCCTCACCCACCAGGGGGGGTCTCCATCTTCACCTTTTGCAGCAGAGGGACCTGCTCTAAGGAACTACAAGTTGTTCCGACAAAATGTGGTTAAGAAATTCACGCTGTTGGAAAACCTTTGTGCTAAGACAAAGTGTTCTCCCAACACCCATGAAACTCCTTGACATCCTTCTGGATAAGAGCATTATAAGCAGCATAAGGAGGTGAGAATCATGCCTCAACTCATGAAACCCACGAGAACTTCTTAGGTTTGAGAAACCCGCTCTGTCAAAACTCAATGCAAGTGATCAGACAAAGGGCTCTGTCGCCCATAGGTGCGAGGGGCACTCGTGGACATGCTGCCTCCCCACATTGCACCTTCTCAGGCTCATTTCCAAGGGTTAAAAACATGTTCTGGCTAAACAGACAGGGTTTTTTTTTGTCAGTATAGGCAATAATTATGCTGGTTTTGTCCTGTAAATCAAGCCATGAAGCTTAGGAACTCCCAAACCTGCTAAACTTGAGCAGAACAGCTCTGTGGATGCCCACCACGCAACGTGCCAACACCGAGCACGTTTTGGCCACGTGACTGCACGATAACCGTGATAAAACCATCTTTACAAGTTCACAGGGACGAGATATTTTTTTGTTTTCACTCGGAAGTGATGCCTTCGAAGTTTAGGCAATGAATTTTTTATACTCTTCATTAGGCCTCCCATCTGATCTCCCGCCCAGCTCCAAACAGGAGTGCTCTGAGGCTGCTAATTTGGGTAGCAAGATTAGCCCTGCTTAGTTCAGCTCTTTCTTGTTTGTTGGAACAAGGTTGTTGGTGATAGAGGAAACCTCAATTTGCATGTTAATGAGAGCGTAAGCCGATTGGGGCCATTCATGCCAGTGTCCATCTCCAATTAGCTGAAGAATCCCCATTCTCAGATGAAAGAGTTAAATAGTCCCATCAAGGAATGAGCACTTGGTTTGGGCAAGGAGTCAAAAGGACAGGAAGCCTGTTGGGAAGTGTATGTATGGCTTCCTAATCCCTCCTTATTTAATATTAACCGCTAAACCAGTCAGTACTTAGGGCTAACAAAAAGAAAGAAATAAATAAAGAAAACCAACCTTCCACATCCCCAGGGCCTCTTTCTGAGGGAAGGATCAATGTCACCGACTGACTTTAAAAGCACCCAAATGGCCAAGAAAAAACCACCTCCAACCAACCAACCAACCAACCCACCGACCCCCAAGCTCCTGTTGCATAGAGACAAACCTCCACCCAACACCCACTCTGGGTGTCTTTGTTTTGCCTCATCAGCGCTAATTACCGTTGGCTAGGCTATGCACCAAGAAATTCTCGTTGTCAAGCAACTCCTTTGTTCACAGGGTGTTGGGGTTTTTGGGTTTGTTTGTTTTTTAATTATTATTAAGCTCGGAAGGAAAACCATGCAAATTAAATCTTTAAAAAGGCATTCTGCAGCACCCACTAGAGAAGAACATTCTTATCTCTTAGAGAAGTGAAAGGGACCTTTTTATATATTCTATTTCACCGCGGTGGTGTGGGAAACACAAAACAAGCAACGGAGCTTTCTCACAAAAGCATGTGGAGCATTTCACAGGAGGCAGAGAGCAGATATGAAGTGGTTTAGGAATACGCCAATTGTGCTGAGAAGCCGGCACAAACCTAAGGAGAAATGCAACGGACCGAAGGAAAGGCACTAGAAGAAGATTTTGAGAATCACAGAACACTTTGGGTTGGAAGGGACCTTAAAGATGATCCAGTTCCAACCCCCCTGCCATGGGCAGGGACATCTCCCACCAGACCAGCTTGCTCAAAACCCCCTCCAACCTGGCCTTGAACCCTTTCAGAAGTCCTGAGTTTGGTCTTCAGCTTGGGCTACTACATGACCTGGGAAAATTTCTCTAACTGCGAGGTCTTTAGAGCTTTTCATCAGCCCAGAATTGTGGAGCTCTACTGACACAACGCAAATGGGAATGAATATTCATTTAACATCAACACACTGCAAGGTCTGCCCTTTCCTAGACATTCAAAGAGCTTTCAGGGTCTTGGAAGCAAAGCAATTCAAAGAGGGAGGAAGGGAATGGATGCCTGGGGAGGAGAAACCCCCTGTTGTGGCCACCAGGCTCAGGAGATCTCCAGCACTCACCCTCCCTTAGCACTGGGTGGGGTGGAGATGCTTTGCCCCAGCTCCATCAGCCACCCTGGGGACCCAGAGGAGTGTTTTGAGGGGGGGCATTTGACTATTTACCTCATAAATGTACGAAAAAGCAGCTCCTCCACCTCATTTTGGACCCGATCGTGACCTGGCTGCCTGTTGTCCCCAGCAAATAACTGGTCACGGCATGAAAAGAGAAGAGTCACCAAGGCTGGAGTGGATGTTTATGCTGGTGCAAAGAAGGACAGAGCCAACTACGCAGTTCAGAGAGAGCCAAGAAAGAAATACACTCGTTCCAGACGTTTCCATAACCTTCCTCCCACGGGACACAGTTAAGGAGCAGAAAAGTCTTGGAAACCAGCTCAGGAAAAGTTAAAGAGAAAAAAATAAAAGAAAGAAAGAAAAAGAACAAACCAATTTTCCTCACTTTTCTCTTTCAGCAAGTCTTACAATCCCACTAAAGAAGCCAAGGGGCAATTAAAAAGGAGGAGGGAGTTGAATAGAAGCCACTCCAAGGACTAGACCTTAAACAGATGCTGCTTTTTTCCTCCTATAAAGCCCTGACTTCTTTAGGCAGCCATTGTCTCACCTACCCCCTGCCTTGGGGACCGCTTAAGAAAATCCACCTCCTCCCATCCACAAGATGCCTCGATTGTCTGCGTCCCACTGCGACCCACTGCGACCCCCAAAAAAACCCTCCCGGTGACGATGTGACCACCTGATGTCCCCCCCCTCCACTATTTATTTCACCCCGGGGTCGTAGCTTGGGGCGCGGGGGGGGCTCTCCTGCCCTCTGGGCTTGCGCTACAAAAGAGCAGCGGGAGCTCTGGTGGGATTTAAATCCTGCTCTTTCTGAAACGAAGGGAAATAGGACCATTTCCTAGAATATACAAATATATTTCATTAGGCAGCCCAAAGTGCCCCGACTCGCAATCGTGTAAAAATAAGAGACATACATCACTCGAACGAGCTAAGCCTTCCAGTCCTTCCTTTGACGCTGCAAGAAGTTAAAGAGGGCTCTCTACTATTTACTTCTAGAATTTAATTATGTGAATATTAACAGGAGGGTAGTTATGAGTCAGCGAATGGAAGACACCGGAACAATCGATCGCACGTACGTAACGCCAGGAAGTTCATACCCCGCTGCTCGCCTTTAAAAATGCCCATTAATTTTTGCAAGTAAATGCTGACGTCGCTGTTACCGAGCTGCATCTGTGGGGTTTTTTCTTTTTCTTCCCTTTTTTGTCTTAAGTTTTGAGAGAGAAATAAGAAAAAGGGTAATTGTGCCCCGGTTCTATGCAGAGTGACCCATCTCTCCTCACCCCAGCTTTTCACTCAAGCAACAAATGAGCCACAGAGAACATTTTCCTTTCATAGAATGGTTTCGTTGGGAAGGGACTTTAAAGATCAGCCAGTTCCAACCCCCCTGCCCTGGGCAGGGACACCTCCCACCAGCCCAGGTTGCTCCAAGCCCCCTCCAACCTGGCCTTGAACCCCTCCAGGGATGGGGCAGCCACAGCTTCTCTGGGACAACCTGGGCCAGGGTCTTACCACCCTCACCCCAAAGAAGTTCTTCCCCAAATCTCATCTCCACCTCCCCTCTTTCAGGGTCAAATCCTTCCCCCATCATCTTTGTGGCCCTCCATTGGACCCCTTCCAACTGGTCCATGTCCTTCCTGTGCTGAGGACTCCAGAGCTGGACACAGGACTCCAGGTGGGGTCTCACCAGAGCAGAGCAGAGGGGTAGAATCCCCTCCCTGGACCTGCTGGCCACGCTGCTTTTGATGCAGCCCAGGATGGGGTTGGCTTTCTGGGCTGCCAGTGCACACTGCCGGCTCCTGTTGAGCTTCTCACCCACCATCCCTCCCAAGTCCTTCTCCTCAGGGCTGCTCTCCAGCCATTCTCCTCCCAACCTCTATTTGTGCTTGGGATTGTCACATCCCAGGAGCAGGGACCATTTCACAGTGTACTCTCTGTCCTCCACGTACTCTAACCTTTTTATGATATGACTCTTGAGCTGAGGGCGTTGCTTGGTAGGAAGAAGAGTTGCCCACTGTGCTCTGGGAGTGAGAGCTGCCTTCTGCAGCCTGGGGCGGGGGGATAACCAAGCAATTAGGGCATTGACCGGGGGGGCTGCAGCCCTTAAACAGCAGCAGGGCCCATCTCCTGCCTGCCAGATGCCCCAAATACACAGGGTGTCCCATTAATCAAAGGACATCTGCCCTCCTGCTTTCTCAGCAGCCCCTCGCCCCCCCCGGGGACAGCGTGTCCGTCCCTAATTGACTCCGCTCCCAACTCCACGCTCTTACCATTATGTGGGAGAGGAGTATTTAAGCCCAGGGACAAGGCTAAGTCGGCAAATTCATTTCCACATCTGAACAGATTGTTTTAATGAGGCTCTGTGTGTGCGTGTGTTGAAATGCTCTGTTGGAGTTTTCCCAAGATCTCAGACCTTTACAAATCAAATCCCAGACAGCGCTAAGGTCAGACAGTCTACAGACAACCAGCCTCGAAAAAAACCCCTCATCCTCGGGTTTGCTCCACACATACTGAATTTTTTTCCCCCTCTATAATGTAATAAAAAATTGATCACATTCCCTACCTTGCCACTCACTGGTAAATTAAACATGCAGACGGAGAAGTGAAATCAGCTCTTTACACCTGCACAACAGCAGAGCCAAATTCGGGACCTGCCCGGGGCAGGGGGGTTGGAACAAGATGACCTTTAAGGTCCCTTCCAACCCAAATCATTTTATGATTCTATGACCTGGCTTGAAACTAAATACTTCCAAGAGACCTCCCATTACGGCACAAAGGTGAGATATATCCCACCACAGCTAAAGCACAAAGGTGAGACGCATCTCACATACCTCACATCCCTCTGCTCTGCTCTGATGAGACCCTAACCTGGAGAACTGGGTCCAGTTTTGGAGTCCTCAGCACAGGAAGGACATGGACCTGTTGGAAGGGGTCCAGCAGAGGGCCAAGAAGATGATCAGAAGGATGGAGCACCTCTCCTATGAGGACAGGCTGAGGGAGTTGGGGTTGTTCAGCCTGGAGAAGAGAAGGCTCTGGGGAGACCTTAGAGCAGCCTTCCAGGATCTGAAGGGAGCTCCAGGAGAGCTGGGGAGGGACTCTGTGTCAGGGAGTGGAGTGACAGGACAAGGGGTAATGGCTTTAAATTGGAAGAGGGGAGATTTGGATTAGATAGTATGAAGAACTTCTTTGGTGTGAGGGTGGTGTGACCCTGGCCCAGATTGCCCAGAGAAGCTGTGGCTGCCCCATCCCTGGAGGGGTTCAAGGCCAGGTTGGAGGGGGCTTGGAGCAACCTGGGCTGGTGGGAGGTGTCCCTGCCCAGGGCACCACTGGATGGTCTTCAAGCTTTAACAGCCACGAGTCCACACGGGCATTCCTTACCTTCAGGATTCATCAACTGGAGCCTCACGAGAAAATTCCACTTGCTTTTTGAAGCTCCAGAAGCTCCGCTGAATCCAAAGACTTTCCCACTTGGTGCATCCGTTCAACCGCCTTCATTGTTATGGATGACACGAGAAACAGGGATCCTGACAACTCTAAAATTCTGCTTTACAAAACCATCCAGTGCTGTCTGGGAGGCTTGGCCAGTATCACTCACTCAAACACAACCTTGTCTTCCACGATAAGGAAGAAGCTGCATCTCTCTAAGCTCTTCCTCCTACCCCCTGCTCATTTGGTTGCGTTCCAAAGTTGGGAATTAACATCTTTATAGGGAAAGGGGATCCCATTTTCTAAATACAAACATAAAACAACAACACCACAAATCAGTAATATTTGATTTTGTAAAATCCTTTTTCTTTCCTCTAAAAAATGCCGGTATAGCCCCTATTTCTGTGTTTGTAATTATGAACAAAAGGCAGAGATTCAAGCAAAAATATCACGTGTACAAGCTGAAACAAGAGGGTGCAGTCAGAAAAAGAAGCAAACAAAAGATTTCTCATTTTAGGCCTTTTCTTTTCTGGTTTGGCTTTGTTCTTCAGCCGCTCTGCCAACGAGGCGTACTAAAAATAGACATTATTCAACAGTAGTTGCAAAGCAGTAATACTCAATTAAAACTCCCTGCTTAATGGACCAGAATTCAATTTCACACCACCAAAGAAAGAAGACCCAGTTTCAACAGGCCGATTCCTTCCCTGTCTCCTAGCACTTTCTACATTTCCAAGCTTTCCCTGAAGGTTCATGTCCTGCTCTCCAGGAGCTTAGGTCCCCTTTGGTGGACCATGTATGGTGCCTCAAGGCTCAGATGCACCCACTGTACCTTCCAGGAAACCTCCTGGTTTATGGCACGGGGATGCTGGCAGGGATTTATCATCAGGTAACACAGCTTATCCCCATCATGAGAGGGACCTTGGAGTCCTGGTGGACAACAGGATGCCCACGAGGCAACAATGTGCCCTTGTGGCCAAGAAGGCCAACGGTCTTCTGAGGGACATTCAAAAGAGAGTGGCCAGCAGGTTGGGATACAGATTTCCTGAGCTCTTTGTGACACCACATCACAGAAATCAAAATCATAGAATGGTCTGGGTTGGAAGGGACCTTTAAGAACATCCAGTTCCATCCCCCTGCCCTGGGCAGGGACACCTCCCACCAGACCAGGTTGCTCCAAGCCCCCTCCAACCTGGCCTTGAACCCCTCCAGGGATGGGGCAGCCACAGCTTCTCTGAGAAACCTGGGCCAGGCTCTCACCACCCTCACAGCAAGGAGTTTCTTCACAAGACCTGATCTCAATCTCCCCTCTTTCAGGGTCAAACCCTTCCCCCTCATCCTATGGCTTCCCTCTGTGACCAAGAGTCCTTCTCCAGCTTTTCTGGAGGCCCTTTAGGGGACTGGAAGAGGCTTGAAGATCTCCCCGGAGCCTTCTCTTCTCCAGGTTGAAACCCCCAACTCTCTCAGCCTGTATCCTTGTGTCAGCATGTGTGAGGGGTTGTTGGGAGCTCTAAGTGCTCATGAATCACTCCATCACATCCGAAGAGAGCAAGGAGACGGTGCTACGCTATCAGCTCTCCTCTAGCTGACAATAATTCCTGGAATTTGACACGGGTAAGACAAGCAAAATTACCATTAACATTGCATAAAAATCAGGAAAGATGGTGCATCTCTTATTTAACCTTCCTCCTCTCGCATCCCTTTTTATTCTACTCATATCTTGATGCACTTACCGTTCATTCATTTTTCATGGGTTTAGTTCCCATCCTCTCCTGCAGATTTAACCGCTCTCAGTCTGTCATTTTTTTACATCTCCCTTCTTTTAACTTCCTTTCCGGAGTATTTACCCCATTGAGCCTTGTTTTCTCTCCATATCTTTTACCCCACGGTCTCTCTGTCTCCCCACAGAACCTTCACACCAAGCCCAGCAGCACGTACAATCCTCTCAGCCACCCCAAGCTGGTAGAAGTTGGCCAGTGCTGTACCCCACAAGGCAAAGGAGAATTTGCATATATTTAAATATGCCAATTTATGGCCCTACAAAACATGAGTGGGAATTCTATCCCCACTGAGCCCAGCCACACGCGGTAGAGCCCCTCCATCCCAGAGAGACATGCTATCACTGGAGAAGAGAGGTCAGAGAGCAAAGTGACTCAACAAGGTCAATAAAATACCCCGGAATTGAACTCATTTCTTCTAAATTTAGTTGTGCTTCTGACCTGAAGTGAGTTTTTATCTCCCTGAAGTCACGGTATTACCCGCTTCCCCGCAGCTCTGCCCAGACTGGGCTCTCCAAAATGAAGTCCAGCTCCTAAAGACATAACCGCGCTCCAGAACTAAAGCAAGAAACCAGCTCATGAGCAAAGGATTCAAAGGGTTTAAACTGGAAAGAAGTTTTTTGGGGTTTTTTTGGTAAATCTTAGTCATTTAATGCACTAAATGAAAATATAAACACACACGAATCCAGTATTCATTTAGAATCTGACAAGGTGTTGTCAATTAATAGCTTTTCAAGTACTGGGGCTGTGTGTTCACAGCCAGTTGTATCACGGCCATCAAGAACAAGCCATCAGGGAGTGAAACCAGAGGATTTTCAGAGGTAAAAGCTGTAATCTTTTAGAGTCTGAGCTGAAGATTTAAGCCTTTTTGATTCAGAGCTGGAATACCCCTGTATCCTCTCGGATGCGAGGACCAATGTATAAGGAACGTGCGTGACAGTCCATTAAGACCCTTAGTGAGGTCTCTGGGCTCTGTCACAGCTTGAGCCATAAACTTAAATACCAGCAGTAACTGGTGGAGTAAAGAAGCACAATTTATAGTAAGTGCACGTAGCAGACTTGCTCAGATAGGTCGCAGACTATCAACTATACCTGCCGGGAACGTGAGCTGTAAAATATACACTCGGCTGTTTGGAGAAGTTCAGGTTATGGAATCCCAGAATCCCAGAATGATACGAAGTTGGAAGAGACCTCTGGAGATCATCCCTGCCACAGCAGGTCCCACAGGAACATGTCCAGGAGGGGTTTGAATGTCTCCAGAGAAGGAGACACCACCTCTCCGGGCAGCCTCTGCCAGGGAACTGCTCTGACACCCTCACAGGGAACAAGTTTCTCCTCAGGTTCAGATGGAACTTCTCATGTTCCAGTTTGTGCCCGGTCCCCCTTGTCCTGTCCCTGGGCACCACTGAAAAAAGCCTGACCCCATCCTCCTGACACCCACCCTTCAAGGATTTCTAGGCCTTGATCAGATCCCCCCTCAGCCTTCTCTTCTCCAGACTCCAAAGACCCAAGTCCCTCAGCCTTTCCTCACCACAGAGATGCTCCAGGCCCCTCAGCACTCTCATGTGCTACTTCCTAGTTTGTGCCCGTTCCCTCTCATCCTGTCCCTGGGCACCACTGAAAAAAGCCTGACCCCATCCTCCTGACACCCACCCTTCAAGGATTTCTAGGCCTTGATCAGATCCCCCCTCAGCCTTCTCTTCTCCAGACTCCAAAGACCCAAGTCCCTCAGCCTTTCCTCACCACAGAGATGCTCCAGGCCCCTCGGCATCTTGGTGCTCCTCTGCTGTACCCTCTCCAGCAG